>JALIZH010002332.1:0-26074 GCA_030522465.1 Rhipicephalus appendiculatus
CGCAAGATTAATACGAAAGCGCGCGCGTGGGAACGTACGGCACCTTAGCACTGCGTATTGACGTGAAAGGCGCGAAGACGACAACGGACAGAGGGAGAGTACACACAGACAGAGCGCCACTTCCAACAATGTTTATTTCGAGAAGAACACAGTATATATACACACACCACGCGTTGTCACTGGTCTCAATGCGCAGTCGCGTTCAGGTACCGCAGCTCTTTAGGTGATAGCGCAATGGACGCCACACTAACGCACTTATCACCTGCTTCGATGATTTTCTTAGCTTCTATGATCAATCTTACCGATTTATCGTGGCTTCTTGCGACAACTGAGCAGGCACTAAGGTCGGGGCTACATCGACAATCACGGCAATGAATCGCTAGGTGGCCCTCTGCCATTTCTAATATTGTTGTTATGCTGTCTTAGCCTATCATTCAGGCATTGCTCGGTTTGGCCAATGTATTTTCGACCACACGACAAGGGGATCTCGTAAACCACACCCGTCTGACAGCTGACGTACTTGTTCTTGTGGTTCACGATGCAGGCCGGAGCTTTTCTGGGACAAGGATTGGTTATCTTGCAGAGCCTGGAAAGCTTTAACGGGGCAGAGAAGACCACCTTTACATGAGCATGTTTGGCGATCTTTTTTCAAATTGTGTGACACGCGGTGAACATACGGAATCACGGCTAACTTGTCATTATCTTGGGGCGGCTCCTCGTTTAAGTGGCTGTTCCGCGACTTCCTCAGCATCTTCTCTGCCACAGATACCAAAATGTACTGTGGGTAACCTGCCTCCTCTAGACGGCCAACCTGCTTGACGAAACTATCTGCTGCTCTGTGCGGGCAAGATTTCTTAAAAGCATTGTGCAAGCACATGTTGGCAATGCTACGTTTGACGAGCTTAGAGTGGGACGAGCTAAAAGGGAGCAGTGGTTTGTTCGCACTGAGGCTCGTACTGCCAACATACATGATCATTTCCTAAAAACAATCTTAGATCTAAAAATCTTGATAGTCGAATCGACCGAAAGTTCGTGTGTCACTTCTATGGGAGATAAAATGTGCCTAAAAGTTGTCAAAGTGTTAGTAACGACTTGGTCGGCGTCCAAGAACTTCTTGTCTACGAGAACTAAAAAATCATCTACGAATCTAAAGACCCTGATGACACCACTACCTTCGAGAAGGCTTGAAATGGTTCTGCCCGCACGAGCTAAAAATAGGTCACTTAAGATTGGCGCTAAACAGGAGCCTATACAAACGCCGCTCTTTTTGCAGGTACAGACTACCGTCCCACTCAACGTAGGTAGAACACAGATAAAGTTCTAGCGCTGCCATGAATTTCCTTTCTGGTATACCAGCGTCATTTTGAAATGAGAGGGAGCCGTATTGGTCTATGCTATCCTGGACGCATTGAAGCAACTCATTCTTCGGCATAGAATAATACAAGTCTTTCAAGTCAATAGAGAAGGCGTCCAGGGTTACCGCCGTTTGGACCGGAAAGAAAGTTTTACTACTACACCGGAATCTTTCTACGCGATAGGGGGTCATCAACCATGAGAAGCCTGAGCTTATCGAGCAGGAAAACGGCAAGGCATTTCTGCCACGTGTTACGTTCTGACACGATTACTCGGAAAGGGCAACTCTCCTTGTGAGTCTTTGCACTGAAGAAAACCTCGAGCGTGCCGGATTTACTGTTCATGACATCCTTAACCAACTTTGATTGGTTCATACTCTCACCAAGCTTCTTAGCCTCACTTTTTAGTTTTTTGATCGGAACGTTATCGTGACACTGAAAGACAGAACTCAAAGCTTGAAGTGCTTTCACCTTGTACAAGTCCCGTGGAAAGACGGCAAAGCCACCTTCCTTGTCTGATGGGAGAACGCAGTAAGAGTTCGTCTTCAGGTAGGACGCCAGATGACGAACTACCTGGACGGCGTGGTTCCCCGTTGGTCACGTAGTAGTACATCTACGCCACTTGACACACACCTGTCCACTTCACTCGCGGGAGCCAAGCCGGAAACCTTGTGCACCATGGACAGCAGCTGCGGTCCAGTGGCTCGCGGCTGCACGGCGAACTTTGGCCCCAGGGCGAGACCCTTGCTGACATCTTCCGGCAGCGTGACGTCTCCCTCGGTGTAGATTCTGTTCGCTTGTACTGTTTTCACTTTTGGACGATGGTGGGCTCGCAGTTGTGGCAGAGCACACTTCCAGAGGAATTCGGTTGTCTGATTAGCCAGACGACTGAAATGCCAGAACGGCCGCTTTGCGCGATCCGGTCCCATTGAACTGTGTAGTTGGGCTTCCAGGGTGTATTCGGTAAAGGCGTGCCTGCCTTGACCACTCCGACTTGAGTATGCTGCAGATGCGCTTTCCATGACCCACTGAAGGGCTGAAGCCTCCGAAAAAGTTGCCGAAAAGTTGCGTCTTACAAAAAGAGGCGCTCGGTAAGACAGCTGGTAAAGAAAGCAAAAATGCAAAAAGAGAGAAAAAGTGTACAAGGCGCGAAACCAATACCCATTCACAGCAATTCAGTCGGACGTATTAAACCGAAATGAGGAAATTAGTGACCTGACGAAACACGACGACATTCTGTCTACAAACTTAAAATGAGTGTCCTGGACTTTCCTTTCGCACTGTACATCCGTGATAGTAAAGCTTTGTGACTGTAGTAGAGCGAAGAAAGCTTAAAAACTGCTAACTTACCTCAGAGTCAATTCCAGTTATGTCATCGACTGATGAAGTAGCCCTAGCAACTCATGAGGCTATGAAATCAAGCCCAGTTGAAGAGCCGGTGGTGCCGATGAACAGTGTAATCGACGTCAATAACGCTCGGTGACGTGCTGAGGTTTTCATAATGTAACGAGCAGTTCATTTACAGAATTGCAGAACTACACTCGGCACCGTGACTCTGGTTATCCACTTGGCCCCTTTTCAAATGTCGAGCCAGAGAGAGTGAGTTGATATTTCTGCAGGAATCACGTGACTCGTGAAGCGTGCGTCGATTGGCTTCCGTGATGAACACGCTGCCGTGTGCTCCGTACGTACATATCACGCGTTCGGCGTTCGGCGCCGCTGCTGCGCCGTGGCTCGCCAACGGAGGCGGGCGCCGTGGTGGCGCGGCGCCTACGCCTCTCCTCTCTCTGTCTATCCTCGGTCTTTTAAAATTCGTTGCGTTGGTTGCGTGTCTCGTAGTTTTGTGTTCGACCGAACATGCGTATCTTCGTAGTCGCGTTGACCAGTCTACAGAGTCACGAAGGCGGAAGCAGGCGCGGCGGGCATGCGAGCGTAGCTGCATACTCGAAATGTTTCACATGATACCGATGGGCACATCTTATATGCACTGATCTGGCCAGGGCACCGTTGCTTCACTCTTGCCGCAGTGCTGCTCAGCTACACCATTTCTTTTGATACACGGTACCCAAGTACGTGTTTCACTCAATGTAATGGCGGGAACATATATGAGACAATATCCAGAAATTATATGTAACATACCGACGGAGGCAGAATGCGCGACGTCTTGTATTGTGCGATTTCAGTGCACGCTAATGCACTTCAGGTGGTCTAAATTACCCGGAGCCTTCCACTGCAGCGTCTCAGATAGCCTGAATAGGTTCGGGACGCTAAATGCCCAAAAACAACAAAGCCAAACAGCATTACGCGCCCTTGCCGACAGTGTATGAGAGTCGGGCCTGATACGGGCCTGACCCAGGCCCGGGCCCGGCCCGGGCCCGAATGCTCATGGGCCCGAGCCCGGCCCGGGCCCGATCCAACCACCTAAGCAAATTACTTACCCGGCCCGACCCGGCCCGCGGGCCGGCCCGGGCCTGTGCAGTGCCCTACTCTGATGACTGTGGTAGTGGTTGACGGCCTTCATATTACTACAGTGTTCTGGTAATGGGTGTTCCCTACTTCATGAGTGGCCGGACGCGGGACGCCGGACGCGGGAGGGACGGACATAGCCCCGAGCATAAAATGCTCCGCATCTAATAAGGCCGTCAATCACCCCTACACTCATCAGAGACATGGCCAAGAGCACAGAGTGGCTGCCTAGCAATGGCTAGGCAAGTGGTGGGTGCAAGCAAAGCATAACGCGCACTGCCGGTGGTGTCTGTCGCCCACGTTGACTCCATTCCTTGATATTGCTTGCATATGCTTGTGGGGCCTTTGTCCGTCCCTCCTTCCCTCATCGTGCGTCCCACAGCCCCTCTCCTACCCTACGCTCCAGCCCTTTCTCTCCTCTAGGAATCCTCTACTCTACGGAGCGGCGCCCGTGTCACGTTGACTCCATTCCTTGATCTTGCTTGCAGGGGCTTTGTCCGCCCTCCTTCCCGTGTCCCACACCCCCCTCTCTCTCCTCTCCAATGCTCTCCACCTTTCTCTCCTCTAGGAATCATCTACTCTACGGAGCGGCGCCCGCCTCCCGTTGACATTCCTTGACCTTGCTTGCATGTGCTTGCGGGGGGCTTTGTCCGTCCCGCGTCCCACACCCTCTGTCTCTCCTCTCCTACGCTCCCGCCCTTTCTCTCCTCTAGGAATCCTCTACTCTACGGAGCGGCGCCCGCGTTCCGTTGACTTCATTCCTTGATCTTGCTTGCGGGGGCTTTCTCCGTCCCTCCTTCCCGCGTCCCACAACCCCACCGCGCATGCGCGTCTCCTCCCCCCTCTCTCCTCTCCTACGCTCCCCCTTTCTCTCCTATAGGAATGGTCTCCTCTACGGAGCGGCGCCCAGGTCGCACAGCACATGCGCGTCCCCTCCCTATCTCTCCTCTCCTATGGTCCTCCCCCTCCCGTCGTCTCTTCTAGGAATCCTCTACTCTACGGAGCGGGGCGCGGTGCGACAGCTGCATTCTCTACTGGGGGCGCCACGGTAGTTCCGCGGTATGAAATGACGGAGCGCGCGCGCGCCTCATTCTCTCTCCTGTGCAGCGCCGCGATGAGCGCCTGCCGCTGCCGCGAATCGGGAGCAGCGACGTTTCTTTCGCTCAAGCCAGTCATCTCCCAGCTTCTTCGCATCCACACATGGTTACCTTTAACGGGAGGTGGGGAAGTTTTTTCCTTGTGTTCCTTTTCGAGTTTCGAGTTCTGCTGCTCCAAGACAGCATATTTGAAATAAAAGTCATATGATGTGCAGGTATTGACCTCCAATTTATTCCTTGAAGAAGGAAAAGAAGTGATCCGAAACGACACTGCAGAAAAGGAGCTCGGCAGAAGAATATATGGAGCACTTTTCAAGACCTTCAATAGATACAACAACAAGGAAACGCAGCCAACTGTCCAGAATAGTGCGCTTTTTGCAAGGAAGAACCCCTCGCTCATCAAGTCTAGTCATCGCCATTGCGCCCATGCGATCAAGTACGGTACCGACAGAAGCAAAACGATGATGTTAATTGTATCGCAAAATATTGCTACCCTTCGATCTTCATGTCTAGTCATCGCCATTACGTCCATGCGATCAAGGTCGGCACCGACAGAAGCAAAACGATGATGTTAATTGTATCGCAAAATCTTGCTACCCTTCGCTCTTCAAGTCTAGTCATCGCCATTACGTCCATCCGATCAAGGACGGCGCCGACA
Organism: Rhipicephalus appendiculatus; assembly: GCA_030522465.1. Classification (NCBI taxonomy): domain Eukaryota; kingdom Metazoa; phylum Arthropoda; class Arachnida; order Ixodida; family Ixodidae; genus Rhipicephalus; species Rhipicephalus appendiculatus. The sequence goes on from JALIZH010002332.1 coordinate 5,574, forward strand.
GAAGCAAAACGATGATGTTAATTGTATCGCAAAATATTGCTACCCTTCGCTCTTCAAGTCTAGTCATCGCCATTACGCCCATGCAATCAAGGTCGGCACCGACAGAAGCAAAACGATGATGTTAATTGTATCGCAAAATATTTTAAGACGAAGGCCTTTAATGTCTCATGCTCACGTCCGTCCGGTGTCCGTCCGGTGTCCGTCCGTCCGTCCGTCCATCCGTCCGTCTGTCCGTCCGTCCGGTGTCCGTCCGTCCGTCCATCCGGTGGCCGTCCGTCTGTCTGTCCGTCCGTCCGGTGTCCGTCCGTCCGTCCGTTCGTCTATCCGTCTGTCCGTCCGTCCGTCCGTCCGTCTGTCTGTCTGTCCGTCCGTCCATCCGTCCGTCTGTCCGTCCGTCCACACCCCCCACTGCGCATGCGCCAACCCATTAAAAAATATAAAAAAATAAAAAACCTCATCTCCACCTCTCTCTCCTCTAGGCATCCCCTCCCCGCGGAGGCCACACCCTCACTGCGCATGCGCGTCTTCTCCCTCTCTCCCCTCCTACGCTCCCCCCTTTTTCCTCTCCTACGCTCTCCTCTAGGCATCTTTGCCCGCGGCGTCCACACCCCCACTGCGCATGCGCGTCATCCCCTCTCCTACGCTCCCCCTCTCTCGCCTCGCGACGCCGACGCAGGCAGCGTCTGCTAGCGAGTTTCTGTGTTTAGAGAAATTTATTATCACAGGCGGTGGACATCAATAACATTTCAACACAACATTTCAACGGAACTGAACGTGCACAGACACAAAAAATCTGTTACGGAAACATAGGTATACATATGTACATTGCGTGGTAAACAAAAAGCACGAACAAAACATGACTACGTACAATATTGCTTATTTACATGGCGCTTGTGCCGACACCAATCGAGACATCAGCCTACCAAAACCAGGCAGGCCGGAAGATAAGTCTTACGCGTCTGTCGCAGACTAACACAAAGGGGCAAGACCAGTGCCGAAGGAATTCCTCTTCACCGAGGAAGAAGAGCTCCTCCGACAAAACAGATAGCAGCTCCGAATACAATCGCTCTAGGATGGGGAAGAGAGCGCGACGGCGACGGCCTGCTGCAACCGCCTCGCAGCGGTTGCGCCAGAGACACAAAGCACCAGCAACGATGAGAAGGCAGGCGAAGCGGCCTCGAGAACAACGCCCAGTAAAAACGAAGCGATTTACTCCGAGACTGGGAAATCCAGCATGCACGGCCCTCCAGAAAACACGAACAATGACGCATTGCCTCAGAACATGCTGATTTGTTTCCCGCAGGGAGCAGTTTGGGCACGTATCTGACTGGAACATTCTCCACCTTTCGAGGCGGTCGAGAGTAGGAAGCACACCCCATCCCAGTCGCCACATGAAGTCCCGGAGGTGGCCAGGCAGAAAAGATGCCGTCAGCGTGCTCCAAGACACACGACTAGAACGAGCGCGGCGGGCCGGAGGAACTAACGGGAGGAACAAAGTGGATGTTGTGTCAACAATAGGGTTGTTCAAGACATCTATCCCAGGGCAGGTCGACTGGACATGGCGAAAAATGCAACAGCTGTTGCATAAAATGAAGGCAGTGTTACTGACTGTGGGCCTCTGTTCAGCTGCACATTAGGCATCAAATGCCGGAGGTGAGTGCCTAGAAAATAATATGCGAGAGCTCGCGCGGGGGATTCCTCTCCTTGTACAAGGCGCAACAGGAAGCGCAGGGCCAGTAGCCGGCACCGTATGGACACTGAAGGAAAAGCAAAGCCTCCCTGGGGAGCGCTGCTGTCCTAGTGCTGCACGACAGAACAACTGGGTGCCACCGGACCAAAAAAAGGAACACAAAGCCGACTGCAATGATCTCACAATACGTAAAGGCGGCTGTACCACGTGAGAAAGGTACCAAATGCGTCCGCAAAATACAGTCTGCACAAGGTACCTCCGTTCAAGAAGCGGAAAGTCGAAATACCGTGCGTCCTGAATTTTTTGTCTTACTTCATCGAGAGCGTTTAACCATACGGAGTTACAAATGCCGTAGTGGTTGTATAAAATACCCAAAATGCGAAGGGACGTGGCCGGTTAAATAGAGAAAACGGAGCTAAGTCTGGAGTTCGGTGAGCCAATGAAATAATACCGGGATTTGGAGAGGTTCAGTGCTGCACCTGAAATGTCACCGTACTCGAAGAATAAAAGTTTCTTGGTTGAAAAAACCGACTGCTTGCGCTGCACAACCGTTCACTGGCCACCCCGTATATATGGCAATGGTTCTTCACCTGCAAGGTGGTGCCGGTGGGAGATTTCTCCTGTGCGTTGTGGAACGATAAAAAATTCGCAGCGTGCGCGTTAACTAAAAGTGGACTGCGGGTCTCTGTGTCCAGTCCGAGTCTTCTGTCTCTCATTGCCCATTGGCAGCGATTGGGATGTTCCAGTAGGAAACACCGGTCCATCACTGCGTGCTTTGCGCCCCCAGGTTTCTCTCCTGTGCAACGCTGGGATGATCGCCAGCGTCAACGCCGCCGCCAGTGTAAGCGTTAGCGCCGGCTGCTTCGCATCTACACATCGTTCCCTTTAGCGGGAGATGGTGTAATCTTTAAGACCAAAGCCATTAATGTCTCATGCTCACGTCCGTCCGGTGTCCGTCTGGTGTCCGTCCGACCTCCATCCGGCATCCGTCCGTCCGTCTGTCCATCCGTCTGTCTGTCTATTCATCCGTCCGTCCATCCATCCATCCGTCCGTCCGTCCATCCGAGCTCTGATACGGAGCCAGGTGGCCGCCGGGATGCGCAGACGGAACGCCGGACGCGTCGGACTCTATAGCGCTCGCGCTTTGCTTGCGTATAGCGTCGCTGTGCCCAGAGTTTGCAATCATTCTGACGGACGCCGTCTCAATGGACCCAGGCGTTCACGGAATACACTTTCCAATTTACAAAGGGTCCTTCAATTTAAGAGCTGGAACGCGGATGGCGTTTGCACGATGCGAAAAGCGCGAGAAAATACTAACGCATGCGGCCGGAGGAAGATGTGTCTCGCGTCTCGCTACGATTCGCGGTAAAAAATTAAAGAAGAAAACACGCACCCATTCGGTTTTTGTCTTATCCCACTCAGAGTATAAAAGAAAAAATATTGGCATAATCAGTGGAATGGCCACACGCTTTCGCCGAACAGACTTTGGAATGTACAAAGAGTCCTTCAATTTTTTGCTACCCTTCGCTCTTCAAGTCTAGTCGTCGCCATTACGCCCATGCGATCAAGGACGGCACCGACAGAAGCAAAACGACGATGTGAATTGTATCGCAGAATATTGCTACCCTTCGCTCTTCAAGTCTAGTCATCGCCATTACGCCCATGCAATCAAGGATGGCACTGACAGAAGCAAAACGATGATAATTGTATCGCAAAATATTGCTACCCTTCGCTCTTCAAGTCTAGTCATCGCCATTACGTCCATGCGATCAACGACGGCACCGACAGAAGCAAAACGATGATATTAATTGTATCGCAAAATATTGCTACCCTTCGCTCTTCAAGTCTAGTCATCGCCATTACGTCCATGCGATCAAAGACGGCACCGACAGAAGCAAAACGATGATGTTAATTGTATCGCAAAATATTGCTACCCTTCGCTCTTCAAGCCTCGTCATCGCCATTACGCCCATGCGATCAAGGACGGCACCGACAGAAGCAAAACGATGATGTTAATTGTATCGCAAAACATTGCTACCCTTCGCTCTTCAAGTCTAGTCATCGCCATTACGCCCATGCGATCATGGACGGCACCGATAGAAGCAAAACTACGATGTTAATTGTATCGCAAAATATTGCTACCCTTCGCTCTTCGAGCCTAGTCATCGCCATTACGGCCATGCAATCAACGACGGCACCGACAGAAGCAAAACGATGGTGTTAATTATATCGCAAAACATTGCTACCCTTCGCTCTTCAAGTCTAGTCATCGCCATTACGCCCATGCGATCAACGACGGCACCGACAGAAGCAAAACGATGATGTTAATTGTATCGCAAAACATTGCTACCTTTCGCTCTTCAAGTCTAGTCATCGCCATTACGCCCATGCGATCAAGGACGGCACCGACAAAAGCACAAGGATTATATTAATTGCATCGCAAAAATATTGCTACCCTTCGCTCTTCAAGTCTCGTCATCGCCATTACGCCCATGCGATCAAGGACGGCACCGACAGAAGCAAAACGATGATGTTAATTGTATCGCAAAATATTGCTACCCTTCGCTCTTCAAGTCTAGTCATCGCCATTACGTCAATGCGATCAAGGACGGCACCGACAGAAGCAAAACGATGATGTTAATTGTATCGCAAAATATTGCTACCCTTCGCTCTTCAAGTCTAGTCATCGCAATTACGCCCATGCGATCAACGACGGCACCGACAGAAGCAAAACGATGATGTTAATTGTATCGCAAAACATTGCTACCCTTCGCTCTTCAAGTCTCGTCATCGCCATTACGCCCATGCAATGAAGGACGGCACCTACAGAAGCAAAACGATGATGCTAATTTATCGCAAAACATTGCTACCCTTCTCTATTCAAGTCTCGTCATCGCCATTACGCCCATGCGATCAAGCACGGCACCGACAGAAGCAAAACGATGATGTTAATTGTATCGCAAAATACTGCTACCCTTCGCTCTTCGAGCCTAGTCATCGCCATTACGGCCATGCAATCAACGACGGCACCGACAGAAGCAAAACGATGGTGTTAATTATATCGCAAAACATTGCTACCCTTCGCTCTTCAAGTCTAGTCATCGCCATTACGCCCATGCGATCAACGACGGCACCGACAGAAGCAAAACGATGATGTTAATTGTATCGCAAAACATTGCTACCTTTCGCTCTTCAAGTCTAGTCATCGCCATTACGCCCATGCGATCAAGGACGGCACCGACAAAAGCACAAGGATTATATTAATTGCATCGCAAAATATTGCTACCCTTCGCTCTTCAAGTCTCGTCATCGCCATTACGCCCATGCGATCAAGGACGGCACCGACAGAAGCAAAACGATGATGTTAATTGCATCGCAAAATATTGCTACCCTTCGCTCTTCAAGTCTCGTCATCGCCATTACGCCCATGCGATCAAGGACGGCACCGACAGAAGCAAAACGATGATGTTAATTGTATCGCAAAATATTGCTACGCTTCGCTCTTCAAGTCTCGTCATCGCCATTACGCCCATGCGATCAACGACGGCACCGACAGAAGCAAAACGATGATGTTAATTGTATCGCAAAACATTGCTACCCTTCGCTCTTCAAGTCTAGTCATCGCCATTACGCCCATGCGATCAACGACGGCACCGACAGAAGCAAAACGATGATGTTAATTGTATCGCAAAACATTGCTACCTTTCGCTCTTCAAGTCTAGTCATCGCCATTACGCCCATGCGATCAAGGACGGCACCGACAAAAGCACAAGGATTATATTAATTGCATCGCAAAATATTGCTACCCTTCGCTCTTCAAGTCTCGTCATCGCCATTACGCCCATGCGATCAAGGACGGCACCGACAGAAGCAAAACGATAATGTTAATTGTATCGCAAAATATTGCTACCCTTCGCTCTTCAAGTCTAGTCATCGCCATTACGTCCATGCGATCAACGACGGCACCGACAGAAGCAAAAGGATGATGTTAATTGTATCGCAAAATATTGCTACCCTTCGCTCTTCAAGTCTAGTCATCGCAATTACGCCCATGCAATGAAGGATGGCACCGACAGAAGCACAAGGATGATGTTAATTGTATCGTAAAATATTGCTGTAACGTACTTTTGAATCGTTTTAGACGTCTTTTACAAGCTAATTCGAGCCCAAATTAAATGTTCCAATCTTTAAGAGCCAAATACTAATTTTACTCCTCAATACTGACGATAGTCGGCTATATAGAGTTTAGCCGCAATAAATGTTTGAGGTATTAGTGGACAGGAACACACTGGCGAAAAGTTTTTGGAGCCAGCCCGGCCATTTCGTGCGCACCAAAAAACTGCGTTTTTCTCAGTTTCAGTTAAAGTACACCTGACTCTATTTGAAAAAAAAGAATCCGCAAATATCACAAATACTGTCACGAAATCAATGCACCCATAAAAAAATTTCGCAGATTCCAGTCATTCTGTGAGCTATGTCATGCGAAGCAGTAGGCAAGTACTAACCTATACCGCACTTTTTTATTGATTTGAGGCAAGCGTTGCGAGTTCGACTCACTTATTTGTGCATATTGAGTAGTTAAGGGTATATTGCATGTAGGCGCTTAGCAAGGAATTTATACCGGGGGTGCGGAGAAACTTGATGAATGCTTCGACAGTTTCGGGAAAGCGCCTATGCTCAGGAAAGTACCTATTTGAAGAATAAACAGCAGGTAAAGGACTCTTAGGTCTGCTGGGACATACATTGAAAGCATGTTGATAATGGCATGATTAGTAAGCTCTGTTAGGTCGTTGGTTTGCGGGTGATAAGGCGATGAATGCCGATAGTGACACCCACATAACCGTAGCAACTCTTCGACAACATCGGTGGTGAAATGCCGGACGAGGGGCTCCGTGACGGAGGATAATCCAGTGCAGTAAAAAAGCCGGCAGATCCCACCCACTGTGGCAATCGATGTAATGCGAAGCAGCCAGGGAGGAGCAAATCATGCTTTACATAATTTGCATGTCATGTTTTACATGTTAGGACCTGTCATTTATGTTCGTCATACAGTCATGTCGCGCAATACCAATTTTTGTGTATATCAAGCTAGCGACCTGGACGCAAGCGCACCATGAGTGGGGCATGTAAATAGCGTTGTAGATGACATACACGCCAAGATTTGCATGGTACCACCTGCCACATATGTTCTTCATGCAGTCATGTCACTCAGTACGAAATTTGGTGTATCTCAAGCTAACGAAACGGCCGCGAGCGCACCATAAACGTGGCATGCAAGTCATGTCGCACATGAAATGTCATGATTTCCATATTACCACTTGTCATTTATGTTCGTCATACAGTCACGTCACTCAATACCAAGTTTGGTGTATATCAAGCTAACGAAACGGCCGCGAGCGCGCCATGAGCGTGGCATGCAAATCATGTTGTTCATGACATGCACGTCATTATTTGCATATTACCATCTGTCATTTATGTTCGTCATACAGTCACGTCACTCAATCCCAAATTTGGTGTATATCAAGCTAACGAAACGGCCGCGAGCGCCCCATGAGCATAGCATGTAAAGCATACTTTTCATGAAAAGTTATTCATGATTTTCATGATATGACCAGCCATTTATGTTCGCCATACGGTCATGTTACGCCATACCAAATTTAGTATAAATCCCATGAACGATACGGCCAGGAGAGCACAAAGTCGTAGGCGGCTAGTTAGATAGATAGATAGATAGATAGATAGATAGATAGATAGATAGATAGATAGATAGATAGATAGATAGATAGATAGATAGATAGATAGATAGATAGATAGATAGATAGATAGATAGATAGATAGATAGATAGATAGATAGATAGATAGATAGATAGATAGATACGTTCAAAGTCGCCGAAGTTCGCTAAGAAATGCTTCGCATTTAAAACCATGACACATCAGATGAGCTGGCTGAAGCAACTGCCATCGTTTCACTATACCGTGTCAGGTAATCTACGCACACGATAATTCAGCGGCGACCGGTGGCAGACTTGGGGAAGGGGGCCGAGTAAGTCTATACTGTCACGTGGACGAGACATCGACGAAGGCAGCAGTCAGTAGGTCCAAAATGAAACTGTTTATTTGGGCCGAACTTGTGGCCGGGAAACGGAAAGTCAGATTACAGCGATACACACTGGCACTGATAGCGGCAAACAGAGCGTCGGCCATCGATCAACTGAACATCGCTGGAACGCACAGGCTTTTATAAATCACGCGTCGAACATTCTAGCCTTATCACTAGCGGCCGGATTTTCAGGCACTAAAAAATCGCGTTTTAGGCGCCAAAAACAGGCAGGCAAAACACAGTTTTAGGCCCACAAAATCGTAAATATTGGCACAATAAATATTTACAAAAAACTCAAATTTTCGAAGAAAGACGTGTGCGACCTGTGTCTACGACAGGAAAGTAAACAAATGTTATAGTTTGTGGTGGCACAAACGCGTCAATAGTTGAACTAGCCATTCTATTGTCCGTTTTCCTGCATGGTTTCTAGAACACGGTCTCTTCTTTTATTGTCCAGAATTGGTGAGTTAAGTGTCCGCCGTCGAATAAACACACTCCTGATTTTTTTTTTCGGACATGGCTACGAAGGACAGCCCAGGAGCCAATAGCCAGAGCGCTAAAAGGCAAGAAGGGTCTTTTAGCCTCGTATTGGCTGGGTCTAATCGCGCAGGGTCAATTTATCTTCTGTCTGTGAACACCTTAAAGTGCCCCTTACCAGGTTGGAGCATTTCGAGCTGGCAAGTGTAATGCATGCACTGGGCGCTAACGATCACGTCGGCCAAGATTTGCAACGCTACGCGCCCCGGAAAGAGGTGAAATGTCAGACTAAACGCCACTTGCCCTTGATCTCACGGGCGTGCGCACCAATATGGAGGAGGTGACGTACAACAAGGAATGGTCCTGTGTACGTGAGAGTAGTACGTGACACTGCGAGAATGATTCGAGGCGACATGTGTAAGTTTTACAATCTGTTGCTTGAATAGACGAATGAAAGTTGTAGAAATATTAAAACAACAAACGGAATCTGTGTGCGTTTTTATTTATTTTTTTTACTTCGAATCGAGTGCGATGCGAGACTAAGCTGCCTCCTTTCATTTCCGTCCGTCTTCTCGCCGTTGCCGCGTTGTGCCGGCGCCAGCCCTGACAACGCTTGGCGTTATTTGATGCATCGTCCCTTACAGCAGTTACAGCGGTGCGACGCGCTGTGTCGTGCTAAGGATACATCATCCACGCAAGCCTCTCCAAGTGCATGGAGATCCATCCCACAGAAACAGGCAGTACACTATAGAGAACGCCGAAACGATACAACACCGCTTGTGTGCACGACCTGGCTTGGCATGTCATGCGCACACCTTGCGTGCGCATGACGTATTGATGCGTCTGCGCACGCAATCTTCCGGCTCCGAGTTCCTCCGATACCGAAGAGGGCAGGGAAAAAATTTGGCTTGCGAGTGGCGAAGGTTTCAAGCTCACCTACCAGCATCATGCTTTCGCGGCTTGTAATGAACCAATTAAAAAGTTCTTGCGGTACAAAGCTCTTCGTTGGGCGCGCAACAACTTTCGTTGTCTAACTAAAATTTCTTATGTGACCTGGTGAAGCGCCCTTTAAGAAGTGAATTACAAATGAAACAAAACCCAAGCGCACATCTGATTTTTTTTTTACTTGCACTCTACATTCCCCTGACGGCACTCCATGCATGGTTTCGCATTCGTTCTCCATCTTCCTGCTGCTGCACAGAGGCACCTACTGTTTTCTGCCCCCCACCACACCCAGGTCTTCAAGGAGGTGCTTCAATTTCTTGGGAATACTGGACTGGAAAATCGGCTGTAAAAGCCGCCCGCCAAGTCCTCGGCCAAGGACGCCACTCGCCTCTTTTCTTGCTACCTTTATTTTCCTCTCCCAATTGCACTGTATACGCTGGGACGCGCTCCCCTTTAGGGTTGCAGAAATAGCGCCTTTTCCTCTCCTCCTCCTCGCCCTGCTCCAACCGCTCGCGTCATGTCAGTGAGGTGGGGTAAAGTGGTGGGCGCGTCCCATTTCACTGCTGCTAGCGGTTGCTTACCGGAAGTTTGTTGAACTAGGTAACTGGGTTGTGGCGCCACATAGAGTTCCGAAACGTCAATTTTGCCCGGTAACATGCATTACGGTCTCAAACTGTACTCGAAAGCAAAAGTTGAGTTTAAATAGTGTTCATATGGGCACCGTTCTTGCAAATAGGCATTTATAGGCACTTAAAAACAAATGGGCACAAACCCCAAAAATAGGCATTTATAGGCACTATAAAAACACTCTAAAAGCTCTCCTTAACCCCTAATTCGTGCTCATATATCAAAGTGGCACGATAGGAACGCAAGGAACAGAATAGGCATTTGCCTAAAATCCGGCCTCTAGTTATCACTAGTCGTCGCGCAAGCTCTGGAATAATCTTGAGTGTTAGCGACTTGCGTGCAATCTTAACAAAACGATCTACTACAACCGAGGAGCTTCTGGAACAATAAGGCGCGGTCTGCGCCGAGTACTGCTGATAGTCTTTATGGGCGGAAACCGAATACAGTAAAAGAAACCCGCGTGGCAATACCGACTTTTTCGAAAGGGGAACTCGGTGGCTTATGTTGCAGTGGGCCAGCCGAAGGAGTAGAAGGATGTTTGTGGCGCTGGCACACATCACAACTCGCGATGCATTGCTTGGTCGTTTTCCACAGTCGAGGCCAGTTGAAACGCAGTCGGATACGGTGCAGCGTCGGGGCAAATCCGAGGTTTCCAGATGTAATGTCGTCGTACATTGCCCGGAATACCGCAAGGCGCAGACATTCGGGGACGACGAAGAGCAGTGGGGCGCCATTGCTGGAGTAATTCTTGCCATATAGAAGGCCGTCATGAATCGCAAATGGCGTTGCGCGTTTACAGTTGTGGGTCACGTCGATAATTTGTCTTAGTGAAGGGTTGCAGTGTTGCTCGTGAGCGAAGGCGTCCAAACTAGGGAAGTCGGACGAGATCGCAGCCAGGTAGTTGCCGAAATCGTCATCATCAGAGCCAACATTCCGAGATGAAAGACGAGATAAGCAGTCGACGTCTGCGTGGCAGCGACCACTCTTGTAAGCAACAGAAAAGCTGTATTCTTGAAGCCGCAAGGCCCAACGAGCCGATCGGTCAGCTGGGTCACGTCGTCGGACAAGCCAACACAGAGAATGGTGATCTGTGACGATCTTGAAATGTCGGCCGTACAAATACGGTCTGAATTTTTGAACGGCGAAAACAACCGCAAGGCATTCAAGTTCTGTGACTGTATAATTTCTCTTAGCCTTCGTCAAAGTACGACTTGCATACGCAACGACGTGTTGCCGTCCGTCATGAAACTGAACGAGCACAGCGCCAACACCGATACCACTAGCATCTGTATAAACTTCCGTGAGTGCCACCGGGTCGAAGTGGCGTAAGAGTGGGCCGGAAGTGAGCAAAAACTTCAGCTGATCGAAGGAAGTCTCACACTGAACGGTCCATCGGTATGGGGTGTCCTTCCGGAGCAAGCCTGTCAGTGGATGAGCAAGCTGGGCGAAGTCCTTAATAAATCTGCGAAACTTCGCGGACTGCAGTAATCTTGTGGGGATCTGGCCGTATGCCGTCCTTGTCGACGAGATATCCGAGCACAAGGGCTTGATGCTCTCCAAAGTGGCACTTTTTTGCGTTTAAAATAAGCCCAGCTAGCTTGACGCAATCCAGAACAACGCTGAGCCTCTCGTTGTGCTCGTGGAAAGTCCTTCCCAAAATAATCACATCATCCAGATAGCACATACAAGTCTCCCATTTGACACCGCGAAGGATGGAGTCCATAAATCTCCCGAAGGTCGCTGGGGCATTACATAAGCCAAACGGCATAACGTTAAATTCAACCAACCCATCGGGCGTAACGAAAGCAGTCTTCTCTCTGTCAGACGGATGCATTGGTATCTGCCAATACCCAGATCTTAGGTCGACCGATGAAAAGTATGCGGCGGAGTGCAGACAATCAACAGCATCGTCGATGCGTGGTAGGGGGGTACAAGACCTTTCTTTGTGACAGCGTTCAGGCGGTGGTAGTCAACGCAAAATCTCCACGAGTTGTCTTTCTTTTTCACGAGTATAACAGGAGCTGTCCAGGGACTGCATGAATCGTGAATAACGCCCTTCTTCAGCATGTCGTTGACCTGTTCTGCGATCACCTTTCTTTCTGATGGGGATACGCGATATAGTTTCTGGCGTATCGGCGTAGCATCTCCCGTGTTGATTCGGTGGTGCATACGGGAATTCGGCAACGTGGCACAGCGCTCGTCTTGAGCAAAATCAAACACCTGCCGCGTAGCGTGCAAGTACTTCTTCGAGAGTATGCTGCTCGGAAGAAGACAGTGACTTCTTAATCATGCGTCGCCATTCGGCGGAATAGTTGGGTGTTGTCTGACTACAGAAGTGAGAAACAGCGATAAAATGACAGGAGAAGATAGGACACAGGACAGGGCGCTGACTAGCAACCAAACATGTTTATTTGGTCAGTCAGAATACGTATTGTTACGGTAGTAACGAGTCGCTTGCACCGTAGTCTAGTCACAAGATATATTTTCAACGGCGGTCGCACAGCTCACCGGTTCAGCTAAGAGAGCGAGCAGCCAACGATCTTCGTTCTCTTCGCCGGGCTGCTGGCTCTCAAAAAAGGTGTCGCCAGGGCAGGCGTTAAGCTGCTATTTTCTGCCCAAAATAAGCTTGGTAGCCTGTGCCAGCAAGTCAATCGTGAGGCACAGAACAAATAAGGATGTACTAAGAAGCACAGGCAGAAGCTTGTAGAATGTCGTCAATGCGTTGTCAACAAGATTCCTCTTTCCGGCGGACGGTGTTATGTAGAGCAAACGGGCCGTTGTGCTAATGACCGCATGCGCGAGCATTCAAAGAAGGTTCAGAAACGCGCCACAGATAGCCAGCTTTCTCTTCATTGTAACAACTGCGTTTGCCATCCACCTTTTAAAGATTTAAAAACTCGCAAGGTTCCTTTTACGTTCCCCTAATATGACCGGAAGGCGAAAGCCACCTTCTTGTCAGTCAATGTATTGAGTTTCCCCGTCCCACTCAAAAAAACTTTGTGCACCTAACGAAGTTTTGCACTGCCTCCGTGATCGGCCCACCGATCACGGAGGCTGTGCAAAGCGACCGTGTCGTGTGAACACGTTATCATGTGACATCACGTTATATGACCTTATGGCGACGTCATGACGTCTTCACAAATTCGGGCAATCTGTGACGTCATTATGGCGACATATGGTGACGTCATCACGTGATGGTGATTCTTTTGCATTACTCGTGCCGGCGCCGACAGTCAATCTTCCCTTTTGATGGGGCATCGAAGGTTTTCATTTCATAACCTATATGCGACGTTTGCTGGTGGATGTACATAGCGAGCGTGTCAAATGCTGCGGCTGATGTGTGCTGCATTTATGTTGGCAATAACATTCTTTCAGTCTCGTGCATTCTCATGACGCAAACGCTATGTGCTAAAAAGCCCAAATTTACTTGTGTCACTCTCAAACTCAAGTTGGGCCTATCTAACCCCATGCCTTTTTTTTTGGAGCCTTATTTAATTATGTGGAAAAGATGCCGCGCTGTTGGAGTTAGACTCCACATACTTCCTTAATTGCTGGGCAACTTGCCAAATAGAGCTGGGCATAGGCGGAGAGTTTTCATTTTGCCGGAGGGGCGGGGCCCGGCTCGCTCTTCCTCTACATTGTTCTGCCTGTCGCTTCATATATATATATATATATATATATATATATATATATATATATATATATATATATATATATATATATATATATATATATATATATATATCGAGAGAGAGAGGCCATGTCCGTCTCGTAAATTAAAGAACATAATTGAAGACTATAATTAAAGACTTTAATACCACCTTAATCTCTTTGGCGCTGACACCGCGATATCAGTATGAATATCTCTTGTGATGACTCCCGATTTATTTTTCAACTTACACAAAGACATCGATCCTCCTCGCAACGCTTGGCTCAAAGCGAAAGATGCCGTATAGGCTGCTACTCGGTGACTGCATCACATAATATCGATTCCCACAATGAGTGGGACCCGCCTATTTTTTTATTGGCATGCATTACCTTGTAAAAACATGCACCAGACGTAAGACAGTGGCCTAATGCTGGTACAGGAAGCTTTAATTTTCAATTTGTGATGGCCCAAAATAATTCTCAAGTGGTAGAAAATACAATTTTTTACCAGACTACCACTAAGAGGTCGCCTCAGTTGTTTGTTAATGCAACATATTCTGCTCATACAAATCTCTTTGCGGGGAATTAACTGAGTGTTTCACTTGTCACTGGTTCATGATCGGAATTTTAAAACCCTGAAATGAAAAAAGTTACAGTTTCACCGCAAGGGTGAAGCAATGAATGCGATCCCTATTGCAAAAACCAGCGCCCCCAGCGCGATACCAGTACGTTTTTTGGCGCTGGGTCGCACTGGGAACACTGGTACACGCTGGGATTCACTGGCACTTCGGTGAGCGCACTGGGACAGAGCTGGGTCGCACTGGCAGGGGCGTTGGCTTGGCCGCTGTGACGCTGGCGCGTACTGGGAAGCGCTGGAAACGCTGGAATTTTTCACTGGAGTGCGCTGGTGCACACTGGAGCCTGCACTGTTTCTTCCAGTGCGGCATGCAAGTTTCTCTAGTGTATGCGGCGGAATGTTTCGGTAGCTTTGAATATAGAATGTTTGATTCGATGGTACCAATGGATGCTACCCTAACAGGCAGGCCCGTAGCCAAAATTTTTTTTCGGGGGGGCCTTGAACAACACCGATTTTTATTGTTTTTCCTCGGTAAAACACCCCCTTCCATCCGAATTTCGAGGGGAAGCGCGGGCCCCTAGCCCCCCCCCCCCTGGCCAGGGGCCTGCTAGCAGGTCCCAAACATTTTCACAACTTCTAGCTTAATTGGCAGAGAAAGAGAATGATAAGCGCAAGACATTATGTGATATTTGCGAAATCACCGTCATTTTTATTTTTCCCTTTGGAATGCAGAAAAGATTGCGTTAATAACACAAAGGAGCCAACGCTGATTATTTTGCTTGTTAGCTTGCTTTTTTTTCTTATTCACGCAGATTCAATAACGGCGTTAATTCTTGCGGAGAACGTTCAGCAGCGATGAATGCACGTTTTGTGCATGCGCCGCGCATATACCAGTCTGGCATCAGGGATGGGTTGTTGTAATGATTACATTTTACAGTGTTTATAAGTCTGGAGGCGCCGGTCCTACCAGAAACAGCAAATCGTTACATCGCCGCACAGTTGGCGAGAAGCAATTGAGCTCTGGCTTCGCAACCCCACCCAACGGAGGCCAGAAAAACAGCCGCCGTTCGATATCACCACACCGGAAACGCATTTCTGGCACTGTTAGCCCTTCCACTTACTTCAGCTGAACTTTAGTTAACCATTAGAAAGGTTCCGAAGCTTGAATGCAGAAACTTCAACCATCGCAACTCAGCTGCGCCGAGACCGGTCCTACCCAGCGAGACTCCCAGCGAGCGTTAAGGCCAAACCACGGTACGGCCGCACGCCCGCCTCCGCTCCGTTTTTCGTGTTCCGTTCCGGTTTTCGGCCGGACAGGAAGCGGCAGCAACTTTTCAGTTCGGGCGGTCGGAGCGGGCTCGCTCGCTTTCTCGATCGCTGATTGGCTGAGAAAAAAACCGGTGGCCTCTGACGTCATCACGCCTGCCCGTCTGCCCGTCGTGAAAAAACATGGCGCCCGGCTGACGCGATCAAGCTGGTAGCGAAGCCTAGTCGGCAGCCGCGTAAAATAAGCTTATTTAAACGTTATTGTGATTACCACTAGAGTTAATCAGCATCCGCGGAGACACTCATCGAAAGGCAGCAAGCCGGCGCAGCCTTCCTGCCCTCATCAGTGGCTGCGATCGCCTACGGAACCCGACGGAGAGTGTTGTGTTTACGCGAGGATCGGAGGCCAACCGATTTCGTGTGTTTCGTGCCATCGTTCGCTTTGCTTTTGGAAATAGAAAGTCATCATGTGCAGGTGTAATCTGCGTATGATACATGCTAATCATACAAAAACGTCAAAAGTATTCGATCGCCGCAAACAGCGTATGCGATTTGTATGTGATCCGTGTTCGGGGTTCGTTCTAGTGATACTGGTGCTTTGGATGAACGGCCAGTCGTGTGTGAAGTACGGATTGGCGATAAGTTTTATTGCCTCTTTATCGCCGTCATTCGACACGTTCTGCTGCGTGTGTGCAGCTTTGCCGCTGGCGATGCGCTGTGGGGACCGCGTCGCGTCCTAAGTGCTCGATCGTGTCCCCAGTTGACGAAGTTTGCTCACGATTCACGAAATACCAGTTGGGGTATGAGCCTGCGATGTGCTGCAGTGGTGTTAGCAGTGTTAGACGCAAAAGTGTTCTTTGCGGCATGTGTGTGCTCTGAAGTGGGCTGTACATGTGCGCTGTCTGAGGTGTTTTCTTGTGTATATCAGTCGTCTCGATACAGAAATTCCATCAAACTTGAATTTGCTGTTTAGCTCGCATATAGCTTGTTTCAAGTTCTTTCAGCGCTTTCAAAGTTCTGTTTTTGTACAGCTCTGTATTTATATATGCCCGAGAATGCTGGAGTTATGAATGACAGGTTGAGGTAGCCTTCATGTGTATTGTGTGGAAATAATACCAACAGAAAATTTCAGATAAGGCAAGTCGCGATGCGAACGACTTCTTGGTGGTCCTCAACCACAGAGACTGCTTATCGATAGTCATGTAGAGGAAGAATGCTTCAATTCTCTACAAATTTCCATTTTATAATCGAAACCTATATGCATGTATGAGGAACTAAAGTATAACTCTAACCAAAATTGTGTGTTCAGTATAAAATCTGTTGACATATAACTGGCACAATAACTTGTATCAAACTTTGATGCCAGTTTGCCCTCATTGGCTAGCTACGGTCATGTTACAAAAGCTGGCTGAGTTGCCCAAATCAGAGCTTTCCAGTACCTTGCAGATTCGCCTTTTCTCATTCTATCGTTGGTGGCATACCTTTTTGCCATAAATCTTTAATTTAATGCAAACAAAATTGACCCGTATTAACCAAATGGTTTCCCTGGAGGCTCCTTCAGGTACTCTTTGATCACCAATTTTGTCTGCACCTGGTGCTGGATAATGTGTCCTAAAATGACTCGTAGTAGCAAAATATTCCCATGAGCTATTTCGCGCTGTCACTGATTGACTGAGAAAGGGGCATTGATGTTATGACATCTTCAGGTTTGCACGATGTGAAACATGGCACACACATGAAGCGACAAAGTTTGAGCTGAGGCCTAGTCGCCAGCTGCATAAAAGAAGTTTATTTGGATGTTATTGTGATTAGTACGAGAGTTAATCAGCATCTGTGGAAATATTCATTGAAAGGCAGTAAGGCAGTGCTAGCTGTTAGATATAATCAATGTGTGTGATCACTAGAGGCCGGACTTTTAGGCACTAAAAATCGCGTTTTAGGCGCCAAAAACAGGCAGGCAAAACAGAGTTTTAGGCCCCAAAAATCGT
This sequence comes from Rhipicephalus appendiculatus, assembly GCA_030522465.1. NCBI lineage: Eukaryota > Metazoa > Arthropoda > Arachnida > Ixodida > Ixodidae > Rhipicephalus > Rhipicephalus appendiculatus. The sequence continues at coordinate 22,892 of JALIZH010002332.1, forward strand.
AAATATAGGCACAATCAATTTTTACAAAAACTCAAATTTTCAAAGAAAGACGTGCGCGACCTCTATTTACGACAAGAAAGCAAACAAATGTTATAGTTTATGATGGCACAAAGTCGTTAATAGTTTAACATAACCATGCAATTGTCCTTCCCGCACGGTTTGCAGAACACGGACTCTCCTTTTATTGTCCAGCATGGTGAGTTAAGTGTCCACCGTCGAATAAACATGCTCCTGGGTCTGTTTCTTTTCGGCATGGCTGAGAAAGGCAGTACAGGATCCAATAGCCAGACCGCTAAAAGGCCAGATCTTAAGGGTCTGTTAGCCTCGTATTGGCTGGGTCTAATCGCGCAGGGTCAATTTCTCCTCATTGTGTGAACTCCATAAAGGGCCCCTTACCAGGTTTCAGCGTTTCTAGCTAGAAGTGTAATGCATGTACTGCGCACTAACGATCACGTGTGACAAGATTTGCACGCTACGCACCCCGGAAAGAGGTGAAATGTCAGCCTGAACGCCGCTTGCCCTTAATCTCACGGGCGCACGCACCAATATGGAGGAGGTGACGTACAATATGGAATGGTCCTGTGTACGTCACAAGTGTACGTGACACTGCGAGAATTATTCGAGGTGACATGTGTAATTTGTGCAACCTGTTGTTGAATAGAAAGAATGAAAGTTGATAGAAATTTAAAACATACAAACGGAATGTGTGCGCGTTTTTATTTATTTATTTTTTTTCTTCAAATCGAGCTCGATGCAAGACTTAGCTGCCTCCATTTCGTTTGTGCTTGTGCTCTCGCCGTTCTCGCGTCATCCCGGCGCCAGCCCTGACAACGCTTATTATGTTTTGGTGCTTCGTCCCTTACAGCAGTTCAAGTGGTGCGACGCACTGTGTCGTGGTGAGGCTACATGATCCATGCCAGCATCTCCAAACGCTTAGAGGGATCCATCCACAGAAACAGGCAGTACACTAGAGAGAATGCCGAAACGATACAACACCGCTTGTGTGCACGACATGGCTTGGGCATGTCATGTGCACACTCTGTAACCTTGCGTGCGCATGACGTGTTGACGCGTCTGCGTCGTGTGATCTTCCGGCTCCAAGTTGCTCCGATACCAAAGAGGGCAGGGAAGGAATTTCGCTTGTGAGTGGCAAAGGTTTCGAGCTCACCTACCGGCATCATGCTTTCGCGGCTCGTAATGAACCAATTAAAAAGTTATTATGGTACAAAGCTCTTCATTGGGCACGCAAACACTTCCAGTGTTTAACTAAAATTTCTCATGTGACCTGGTGAAGCGCCCTTTAAGAAGTAAATTACAAATGAAACAGAAGCCATGTGCACATCTGATTTTTTTTACCTACACTCTACTTTCCCCTGACGGTACTCCATGGTTTCGCATTCGTTGTCCATCTTCCTGCTGCTGCACGCAGGCATCTCCTGTTCCCTGCCCTCCGCCACACCCAGGTCTTCAAAGAGGTGCTTCAATTCCTTGGGAACACTGGACTGGAAAACCAGCTGTAAAAGCCGCCCGCCACGTCCTCTGCCATGGACGCCACCCTCCTCTTCTTTCCCCTGTCCTCTTCCCACCTTTATTTTCCTCTCCCCATTCCAGTGTACACGCTGGGACATGCTCCCATTTAGGCTTGCAGAAATGGCGTCTTTTTCTCTCCCCCCTGCTCAAACCGTTCGCGCCATGTCAGTGCGGTGGGATAAGGTGGCCGGCGCGTCCCATTTTGCTGCTGCTAGCGGTTGCTTTCCAGAAGTTTGTTGAACTAGGGAACTAGGTTGTTGCACCCCATAGAGTTCCGAAACGTCAATTTTGCCCGGTACCATGAATTAAGGTCTCAAACTGTACTGAAAGCAAAAATTTGAGGCTAAATAGCGTTCATATAGGCACAAATTTTGAAAGTAGGCATTGTTAGGCACTTGTAGACATTTAGGCACAAACCCCAAAAATAGGCATTTATAGGCACTATAAAAACACTATGAAAGCCCTCCTTGACCCCCTAATTCATGCTCATATATCAAAGTGGCACGATAGGAACGCAAGGAACAAAATAGGCATTTGCCTAAAATCTGGTCTCTAGTGATCACCAATATAAAGGCACGAAGTGTGCTGTGTACGTGAGCGTCGCACGCTGTCGATTGTGTGTGTTTCATGCCTTCGTTCATTCGTCAGGTAATCCCATACAGGTGTAATCTGCATATAACACACACTCATTATGCATTCAGCATATGCCATTTTTGTGTGTTCTGTGTCCAGAGTACACAGTGAAATGCATACCTGTATGTTGGTACTTTCAGTAACCGGCAAGGTCTAGAGTGATGATACACTCAGTGGCTATAAGTTTCATTGCCTCTTCATCACCGTCATGCATGTCCTATTTTGTCCGAGCTATTTTGTCTTTTCTTGTGCTCTGTGGTGCCCGTGTAGCTTTCGAGCAATCGATGGTGTCCTTTGAAGTGTACCTGTAGTGTGTTGCAGTGGTTCTGGGTGCTGTTTTATGTGTTGTGCATCGTGCAATGTGTGTTACTAATTTAACTATGCAGGCAATCAGTCATTTGTTCCTGTCTGTCAGACTATAAAAAGCTGGATTTATCTGCTTCTCGCATGTACTGTCTGTTCGAAGAATTATTGACTTGTGCAGTTCGTCAGGTACAGTCGCGCTCAATATGAGTTGCAACACGCTGGCTGTGGTTGAAGTGACCCCCACGCCTGAGCAATAGCACCGACAAACGTTAAATTGGTTCAGGAAGTACCGTGAATTCAGAGAGTTTTATTCACCAATTTTTTTCTACATAGGTGCCAGTTTGCAGTGTTGGTGCCATCTTGAGTAGAGACATCGTGTTGCAACTCATATTGAGCGCGACTGTGCATCTTTTCGTGAGGTGCATATACAAAGTGGCTTAATTTGCATGTGCTGGCAGGTCTCGACACTACCCATAGGAATGTTTTTAATGTGAATCCTGGGCGGCTTCATTTTTGTTACGTGGACGTCAGTTTGAACCGGACGATATCCATGTGTATGGTTTTGTGTTCAGACCCAAATGGTTTGCGTACTAAAGAATCATAACTGCTCATTTCTTGCACATGCCTAAATGTGCAGGTTTTTAGTGCAGGCATCTGTGAGAGCAGATGACAAGTGAACAAATATTTGGTGAGGACTGTGAAATTAATTTTAAT
>JALIZH010002333.1:0-18548 GCA_030522465.1 Rhipicephalus appendiculatus
TATCAGCATAAGCACATGTCGTGTTAGAATGCTCATCAATCTACAAAACCACATAATAACAGAGAATACGGGAGTGCACTAACCCCCTTCAGGCACAGCATCCACATAGGTGGACGCAACTTGTTTTTGCCAGTTCCTCTGACCAGTGCGAAAGAAGGGGCAATATACATTACGCATAGTAATAATTACACCTTCTGCATAGTCAACGCGCCTTGACTTGACCGCAGTGTGCTGCATACGACTGCAGCCAATCACTTTGATGAAGGCAATACGATGTTTGACGGGTCACTGGACGTGCCGCGTTCCAGAACCAACTTCTTAAGTATTAGTTTTCTTTGCTCAGAATGAACAGAGCCAAATACGAACTGCGTGTGCATTTTGAGCCTAAGGTTACCTTCTTTTTGTGTAATAATCGTACATGAGTGGTTGCCGTATAATTAAATATTTAATTATACGCTAATTAAGATTAATTAGCAAAGCTAGCAAAAACAACACATTTCTTAATTTTCTTTCTTGCAATGTAATAATGAGTGCCTTAGAACTATGTTGTGCGAAATTTAGACATTTCCGGACAGTGCTTCATAATGCCTGCCTGAAGGGGCTAAAATAATTGTAACAAAAAGTCTTTCTTCGTATCTTAATTTTTATTTGATATTTTTTCCTCCAGTCATCTATCTTGAAAGACACACTCGCAGCCTAACTTTGCACTTTTCCAAGAACAAACCACGCCCATGAGAACTTCAGCGGCTAGCGAAACGATATTGACCTATCACGCCGCCTACCATGCGATCAAGGATAACGACACACTGCAAAACAAAAAGCGCTGCTTTGTCGACACGTGGCGCAGAGACACGTACAGTGCTGTCCACTCTTGGGGTGAACACGGCTCAGCGTGGCCGCGCTCTGCAGAGCGCCAGTGCATCCAGCGCGGCCGCGCATCGAAGCGAAGTGGCGCAGGCGCACAGGGACCCAGAGAAGCTATGGAAGCTACTGCATCGCGTCGTCTGCTGCCGCGTTGGCATCGCTGGAGCGCGCCACTCTTGCTTTGCTATCGTAAAGCAAGAGCAGCGCGTTCCTGTGCGCCAGCGCCGTTTTTCTTTCGATGCGCGGCCGCGCTGGGTGCACTGGCGCTCCGCGGAGCGCGGCCACGCTGAGCCGTGTTCACCCTAAGAGTGAACGGCACTGTACATGACTATTGCCATCTAGATACACAGAAAATGGCCAGATTTGACTGAATGGCGGCGTCGTCACTGACCTGCGATCCCCTGGGCGCCCTCCGGCAGATGGCGTCTAGGAGGAAAAGCATCGGGGCCGGGAGGACGAAGAGCAGGCCGACCAGGAGTCCGCCGGCGTGTTCAGCGGCGCTCGTCTTCTGACTGCCCGCGCTGAGCAGAGACGCCACCGTGAGAAGCAGAAGCCAGATGATGCCGGCGAGGAAGAGCACTTCCGCCATGAACGACAGGCAGCGACGCAACTGGAGGTGCGGGAATGCCATGGCCGCCGCCTCCCCGACGCCGACGCTGCACCGCCGGCCGCGCACGTCGTCTTCGTCGTCTTCTTCGGCTTCGACTCGGTGTGGCTTAATTTAAACCCGCGTTAAGGCGTTGCGTGAGGTGATGATGATGATGATCATGATCATGATGATGATGCTCCTCCTTGTATGATTGGCACCTACCCACTCAGGGGGGATCGTCCAAGAGTCGGGCGGATCATACAGTCTGGTTTTATTATTATTATTTTTTTGGAGTGATAATAAAAATTACAGCTGCAATTTTAATGAAGCGTTAATTATGATAAATCCTAATTTCACATTACTCTATTTTGCGTAACCTCCCAATGACCAAATATCTTTTTACTAGGATGACAATGTAGAATTATTAGCGGTTAATTTAACTAGTAAATCTATTTGAGTCGCATAAAAACTTTTCGACGTCATTGAATATATTCCTGTCCGAGCGTCCTAGCGCAGAGGCCCCAAATGATAACAGAACTGTCGGGTAATTATAGTTGCTCTACGGCGATATCCATCGCGATTTTTTTTCCTCTTCGTATTAACAAGGGTGTGGATTTCGTTTCTATTTGATCTTACGAAATTCAAACAAACGACACTTGAAATTTCTTCTAATGTCTTCATTAGGGTGAACTTGCGGTAAGTCCTGACAGACTGTAGAAAGAAGCCCGCCGTGGTAGCTTACTTAAAGTCTCGCGCTGCTAGGGTACTGCTAAGTCTCGCTCTGCTACGCCCACTTCGGCAACGTAACACGACGTCAGCGATTACGTCGTCGGCGCGCAGACAACGACCGCGGAAGGCTCCCACGAATTCGTGTCGCTCGTGTCAGAGCAGCACGGTGATGGAGCGCGATGCGAGGAGAGCGATGCACCAGCGAATTCAACAAATATTCCACGGCGCATGCGCCGTTATCCCTAGCTGTAAAGTCGCAATACGCCTCTTGACCACGGAGGCTTCCGTTCTGGCGATACCGATTGTCCCGCAGTGCCGGCCCCTATTCTGAAACAGAAGAGGGCAGCGCAGAAAAAAATTTCGCATTTCCACGAAGTTAATCATGACGAGTGGGCGAAGAACTGGGGATCGTTCTTACCGTAAATCACCCGTGACATTGCCCACTCACGTATGTAAATGAGTGAAAACGCGTGTGTACAGTATATACAATGTGTTCTTGCCGTTGAGCCGCCGCTTCCCGCGTCCTCAACCCTGGGGTAGCAGCTTGTTGTCGGCGTTGCCGTTTTGCCTTTCGCGGGCGAGAGCACGTTCACGATTGTTTTCATCCATGGCAGAAAGAGAATGTGTGGTCTGGAACGCGCTTATTCTTCATCGTCATCAGCGTCATCGTCATGGCGTATAATGGTTACCTTGCATGTGCTGGGCCGTGATGGCAGCGTCATCGTCATCGCACTAGCGTGACTACACCGGAGGACACCGGGGGGAGTGATGCACAAGCCTCGACCTTAGGTAGCTTCGCCCCTAAAATGAAAATGCGGACTGCGTGACCAAAGCTGCATCACCACAGGGCCTAGGTGCCGTTTCCTAGTGCAGAGGACTAATCGAAGAAGTCAGTGCTATGTAAAGTTGCCCCTCAGCAACATTACACTTCGCGAGCGAAGAGCACCGCTCGTGCGCTAAAGAGGGGCGCAGGAATTGTGTTAACAGCGAAGTTGTTCAACAAATTGTTCCTTGTGAGTCGATCCAGAAAACTATCATCATCATAAATGGGTATGTGCCGCAGGAATTGGGTGAACACTACTACTCACCACTGGTGCACTTAAAATGAAGAAGGTAACAGATGGCGGCGAAGCGACGGCGGCGAGGCGAATACCGTAAGTACGTACTACGAGAGAATGCTAGGGAACGGGAATGGCAACGGCGGCTTCAAGAAGACCCTGAAGCGATGGAAGGTCTAACCCCAACGACGGCGTGCCCGTGTCGGTATGTGACTGTCTGCACTTTAACGGGAACCTCTCTGCGCTGGGAATCAACGTAGAAACAACCTAGCGTCACCTAGCTAAACCTAGCAACGACTTAGAAGCAACCTAGAAACAAGCTGCATCACCTAGCTAAGACCTAGAAACAACCTAGAAGCAACCATATTAATCTTCAGAATTGTCCAGTTTGGCTGTTTCAAGCCTTGCGCGAGCTAGTGCAAGCTTCGCTACATTTTTTTCCCCAGGCGAAGCGTCTACACGGCGCTGCGATATTTGCAAAATGTGATCGCCGTGGACTTGCGCATGAGTTAGGTAGCTTCTTTGGTAGGTGTAAAAAAACAAAAGTCGGAGCCTGCTTACCGGCCCTTTGGCCCTTTCGATCCCTCTTGTATTCATGTACGGCGTTTTCGGCCCGTAGCCAGGAATCGTTATTTTATTTATTTTTTTTTTTGCGGGGGGGGGGGGGGTGCAGTTGCTGAACAGACTGACTATTTTGAAAGAAAAAAAAATATTTCCATGGCTTATTTTCGGTAAAACGCCTCCCTCCATAAGAATTTCGTGGGGGGCGGGGGGAGGGGGGGGCTAGGACAATTTCTCTGGCTACGGGCCCGCGGCGTTCGTGTGTCCTGGTGTATTCCTTAGGTGAACTGGACCAAGGCCGCTGGATGAAAAATCACGTGCCTTTTTCATCCAGCGGCCGTGACTGGAAGATAGCGAACCGTGTCACCTCAGTGCTCGTGAGTCGTGCCACTGAAAATCCAGTGCCAAGCAAGGCTGGTCACATCTGATGTTGATGTAGCTGCTATCGCGTACATCGGACAGTACACGGCGCTTCTTGTACGGCTCTGCTAATGTGATCAGAGCGTCGTTGTACGCTGATTTGTCCATTTTAAACTATGTACAGCACCAGATGGTGTGCATGTACTCGTGTACATTGCAGCACATGTTTTCGCAGAATGCGCGCCGGCTATGAAACATTCTGCTCGTATCATGAAGTTAGTACAGACTCTGGATCAAGGGTCTAAAACTCATCTCTGCTATCGGGGCGCTGTCACGAACTTTAGTCTCACAAGGGCCGGGATAGTTAAGAAAGCTAGAGCAGGTGGAGAGGGCTTCATCAAATCGTCGCATAACGCTCTTATTTGAAAGAACGCGTTTCCCATATCTCCTATATCAGGGGTCTCAAACTCACCTCAGCCAACGGGCCGCAGTAGCGGAATTTAGTCCCGCAAGGGCCGGGTCAGTGATGCAGGTAAAAGCGAGGGAGGGGGGGGGGGGGGGGGGTGTACAAGTTGCGAGAAAACGCTGTCATTGGAAAGAAAGCTTTCCCATATCTCATATACAGCTAATTTCTGAAGGAGATTTGGTGCCAGGATTCCAACATGTCGATACCGATCTCCAATATGACTCAAATCAGGACGCCGATGGTTTAATATACTTTTCGTTTCATGGTTATGTCTCAAAACAAGGGGAACACGTGCGATGCCTCACTGAGACAATGCCTTAAACCAATCAGGTCTGTGTAGCTTGCGAACATACTTAATAAAACAAAAAGTGGGGCGAAGACACCCATGTGCGGGCCGCGGGCCGCAACCGAGAGCCTCGCGGGCCGCCGCGTGTTTGAGACCCCTGTCCTATATGGATCATTTCTGCAGGGCATTTGGCGACAGGATCCGAGAAACATATTGATATACTGATCTTCAAAATGACCTAAATACGGGCGCCGTTTTTGAATAGAGAGATTTCGTTGCGCGGTTATGGTTTCAACTCATGCTGACCGTATGGTGTGACGAAAAAAAAATGCTGGAGACCAGTTCCATCTCTCTAGCTTACCCCAACAAAGCGTTGTTAAAGGGGTACTGACACAAAATTTCGCGGCCGAGACAGCCTGCGGGTTCGATTCCTGTGAACGTGTGTATATCATCTGCAAAATATCAACAGCGAATATAGCTTGAAAGGTATTTTAAATTAATTTTGAAGTTTGCGTGAGCGGTCGACGCCGTCGCGCTACTGACACCATCAGAGGTGACCCTCGGTGACCCCCCTACTTCCCTCACGTGACCACGCTGCAACAAGTTAGGATGACGTCATAGCGGCCATTTTTCTTTTGCCGCGTTTGTTCCGGCAGTCTATACTTCTCGGCGGCTGGTCGCGAGTCCGTGGCCGCGGCGCACGCGTTGAAAGTTTTCTGTTTGGCGACACTGCTGTCCCGTTTCCTATTCGAAAGGACTTCTTGATGCGGACCGTGCGGAAGTGCGTCACAGTTCCGTATGCTGACGTGATCGAGAGCTGCGCACGCTAGGTGGTGATAGTTGCACCCGGCGGCTTGTCGTTTTTCGAGCTCTCTCAAACCGAAACTGAAACTGGTCGGTAATGAGGAGCCTGTAAATAAATATCTGTCGCGTGCTGCAGCAAACGAGGTGCCGTGGTATGACTAACAGGCCCCCAGCAACACATTGAAGCAAAAAAACGCGAGGCCAAAGTTTTTGTGTCAGTACCCCTTTAATCGCCATAGGGCGAGTGAATAATGCGAGTGTCATTCAGCAAAGTCACAAACATTTTATTCTTTGTGAAGCAGCGGGCCGCTAACGAAGTGTCCGCGGGCCGCGTGTTTGGAGACCCCTGCTCTGGATGAAAAGCTGGGCCGAAAGAGCGCCGATCACGAGAACACCGCGATGACACTACCATTGTCATTACTGGCTTTGCAATTATTCTATATCGGCTAAAATAAGCGCGCTTCAATGTTACTGGCAATATCACTTTAACACGGACCATTTGGCGAATCAGAAAGGTTGCGGACAGTATTTAATGCTTGTTTAGCAGTTTGATAGGAAAAATTCCGGGTTATTTAGGCTAGTTACTGAGCGCGGGATTCGTAGCGCATGACACGCCCTCCGATATTGCACACTTGCCAACGCGCCATCTCGGAGGCTATGCGTGAGAGGATGCGTTTGCAGGTATTTTTGGTAGATGGCGCCACCATATCCACTTAAGTAGAGTGACCTAGAATAGGGGGAGTGTCCAAAGCGGCGCGCGAATACATGGGAGGAGTGAGGGCCTTTCGCGGTGAACTCCCGCGCCGCGGCGCTGCCGTGCCGGACCCGTGGGCTTTCTCCGCGGTGGAAGCCGCGTCAAAGTGGCGAGCGTCTGCTACACGCCCGATATTTTGTCCGCTAATAGCCAACGTTGCGGTAATATGGAGAAGATTTAATACTGCGTCACTGAAACATAACACTGCAGTGACTCACCACACAGAGAACACGTTTGTGGGTTGTGAAACGGGGATTTTCCATATTTGTTTCAGCCGCTTTGTCACCGCAATCATCCGCACTTACGCGCCCGTTTGAGGAACGCATTCTGAGCGCACCCATCGTGAGCGAAGGTGCTTAATTTAGTTTCGTGGGGAATGACGAACGTTAACGCGCTGCAGAAAAGAATAAGCTGGAGATCACAAAGCTAACACGGAGAACGTAGCAGATATATATACATAGTAAATGGCTATCTCATGCTTACGAGTTTGCACACTTCATGTCCTTTCTTTTATTTCGCGCGTTCGATTTGTTTTACATAGCTGCCTCCCGCGCTTTGCTATTTCAAGCATTTTCATGCCAAGCGGAATGTGTCCGTCAGCGTGGCCGCGCTACCAAAAGTAAAAAAATGACTCGCGTAATTAACTCTCGCGTATCGTTCACCTGGTAAGGTAATATGGCATCACTAACTTGACATGCTCGTGATTTGCGTAACGACTAACGGTAATAATATGGCGTGTGGCGCGCAAAGTCACTTTATTCGGCCATAAATAATTCTGACGATGCGTGATCTGATGATATGTCTCCGTCAGGAAATGAAAACATTGTGATCAGCAATATCGATCCCAAGATGTGGGACTTACCTATACATTTTGAAGCATTGACCGCATGGGTAAAATACACGAAAAAAAAAATCAAGCTCATAAGGTCCCTACGCATTCGCCTAAGACGACTCGGCGGCGAAAGCCATGTTCTTTTTTCTCCATTCAATGCCTTAATGCTCCCCCGCCCCCCCTCCGAAAGCTTTCTGCGCCTAATATGGTTTCGCACTGCCGCCAGGATCGAAGGCATTGCGAGGTTTCTGCACGTCACCTGGTTTTACATGGCCTCCGTGATCGGCCCACGGATCACGGAGGCAATGCAAAGTGACCATATGGGTGATGAAATCTTCACATGACATCACGCTGAATGACGTCACGATGCAGTCACAAATTTTATCGATCTGAGACGTCCATGTGACGTTATCACGTGATATTTTTTTGCATCACTCGTGTTGACAACGCGGGAGGCCGGTGGTTAATTTCCGTTTTGATGAGGCATCTAAAGCTTTCGCCTTTAAAAAGACCAGATAAACCAAAGTAAATGAATCAATTACAGTGCACCATCGTGTACGCCTCACATCATTTTACTAGTGATCGCCAGAAAACAAAGGTGATTCTCAGCTCACAGCAGCTGATTACGCACGCCCGTGGTACGTACACAAGAGGCTTGCTTTACCTATCAGGCCATGTCTTTATATTTATTAAAGAGATGACAGACATGCTGTGTAAGTTAATGGGAAAGTTTAGAGCTGTGGCAGTACTAGGGAGCTTGAGCACGAAAGCGTGGTGTACGCTATATTGAGCTCACCAGCAAAAAAAAAAAAAAAAAAAAACCGGGAAATTGCAGCCAGGTGCCCGGTTCCCTCACACTGAATTACCGCGGGAACAATTGCATTTCATGTAACTACTCGTCTACATTTTTTTTGTAAAAAATCTCTGAACCGTGCGATCGCTAACCACTGAGAACCTTGAAAATATCTGAAGAATGAGCTGTTTGAAACAGTATAACTTTAATTTTATGATATCTGGATATTGGTACTGCATTTTCTATAATACGCTTTTTATGCACAAGCTTGCGGAATAATGTAAGTTTACCTGGCAGTGCTTTTCTTCAAATGTCGGAATTTAACTCAAGCTTTGCGCTCGGTGAGCCTTGCTGTACGCTACCTCAAAAGCGAAAATAAACCAACCATATCGCGGTCGTATGGCCATCTCTACCCTTTCTTTTCTTTCCCTTACGTCTTCCCGATGAGCTCTAATAATAAAGTGCTAGTCAAGGCTAATAAATTGTCGAATAAAGCTGTGTGCATATGGCTAGAAAACCACTGGCGACCACGAGCAGTGGTGCTCGTATATAGTGGTGAGCGAAGCGGTCCCTGCGCGTATGCATTTCAGCTGACTGCGCGTGTAACTTACCTTCTTTATTACTCTTAATTCTTGCATGCGCGATACCATTGCCCGATTACCCGTGCGAAAAAGTTTCTTTTCGTTCTTTCCTTGTCCCTGCTCATTTCGCGCGTTTTTACGCACGCACCAACGTTCCCAAGCTCTATCACTGGAACTAGGCCACGCTGATGCCGCTTGACACGTGATTTTTTGCATTCTGTTGTTGCCTCCAGACTAACACAACGCTTAAAGATGGGTAAGCTCTATTCCGCACCGCATTATTAAAGTTAAGCAGACTTCAAGTGCCCTGTGTGGAAACCGAGCGCAAAAAACTACAGCGCGTAGCAGACGCCCCCTCGCTTTCCGCGCGCTCCCGAGCGCGGAAAGCCCACGGGTCCGGCGCAGCAGCGGCGCGTGGCGGCAGTTCACCGCAAAAGGCCCACACCGGAGCCGGCGCTTTGGACACTCCCCTATTCTAGGTCACTCTAACTTAAGTTCGAACTGGCGGTTGACTCAGTTGACTGCGCGTTACTTGTCTTGTGACTCATGAGCATAGATAGGCGTGCGCACGAGGGGGGCAGAGGGGTCGCCCCCCCCCCCCTAGTCACCTAAGAAGGGGGGGGGGGCGCAAAGTGGGCCCTATACATTGACTTAATAGGGAAGGGGGGCGCTGCGACGAGCCTTCGCCCCCCCCCCTCCCCCCCCCCTGAAGGGGAACCCTGCGCACTCCTATGCTCATGAGTTTTGAGTCGGTGTGCGTCGTCATCTGCGCTTTCCGTTGACCCTTACTTACAACTGTACTTCACGTGAGTTCACTTTCATTGATGACAATAAAAACTGAATACCTGGCTTATTCGCGCTGCCAGGAACTGGACGAACTGACCACACCAAGACACACGTGGTAAGTAATGCGCGTAGTAACAACTGTTTTACTTTGGTGACACCATGTGTGTGTCTTTTTCTGGGGTCACATCGTCTAGTTCCTGGCAGTGCCTTGCATTCGTACCAACTAGCCCCCCATAGCAGCTTTACTTAAACTGAATACTACCATCAAGTCTAGCACGTGTCTCAGGTGCTGGTAACGCTCGCACGGTTAGTGCAATGGCGGTGCCGCTATGGTCGAATATTCGAATGCATGGGCCCTATGCCTTTTTCTCTATAATCGGCGACAACTTTTCTTGACAGCACTGTGGAAACTACTGAACCAAATTGCGCATGCCTGCTACCGCGCAAAAAAAAAAAAAAGAAAAAAAATAGTGCTTAAGTTTGCTGATAACTGTCTGATTTGCCTTGCTGAAATAAATACTGTTTTACTTATTATGAGACTGAAACAGTTGTGGGAAGTGCTTCGTAAAATACAGTTATTATTTACCTTGAAAGAATGCTTTCCTTTTCTTTCCATTTCTCAGGCAGCACCACCTTTTTAGCCCACCCGTTTTTCAAGGAAACATGCAGTCCGTGACGTCAGTGTGCGGCCGCAAACGCGCTGTTTAATTCTCCAAGAGAAAATATACTCGTAATAGGACACTAAAATGTACACTGAATAATCGAAATTTTTCTCCCATTCATAATTTTTATATGTTTTATTTTTAAACGCGTTAACGATGTGAGCGAGCAAAACCGAAAGCAACCGCAAGCTGCCGTACTACTCGCGGAGCAACACAAATGTGCGGAAGCCCCGCCTCCGGTAGCTTTCGCTCCATTGTCCAGATAAGTTGTCGCCGAGTATAGAGTCTGTACTAACACAGTGGCCGAGATTCATGAAAGGCAGGACTACTTTGGCGGCGTTGAAAGAAACGAGGCCAAAAGTGGGACTTTAATGTGCACTTCGAACACTGATTGGCGGACGTGCCCGCGAATCGCCACGGGAGGCGTTTCTGTTTATTTACTTTTCTTCCCCTCCTACTACGATTCGGAGTTAGCCACGACTGCCGTCTGACTTGCCAAGTTTGGTCCTTCGATTCCAGTGATCTATATACAGTATGCCCCGGTGCACTCCAGCCAAAGTTTGAAAAATATGCCGACGCACTCCATGACGAGGCACCCAAATTCATATTGCTTGCTATTTTATAGAATAACTCACACTATTCTGTCACTGCTGAATTGCTTGATTAAGCAACATTAAATAACCATGTTTTGAAGAAACGAAGCTGGAGGAAACGTACGAACAAGAAAGTTGCAGATTATATTGAATAGCTTCCTATTTGACAGTTTCTAACTTTCTGCACACACACACACACACACACACACACACACACACACACACACACACACACACACACACACACACACACACACACACGCACACGCACACACACGCACACACACACACAAAAGCGTGTTTGAACGCCTACGGGCGCAGTGAATGCGGTACTCCTTAAAGTTCCGCATGCAAACGACTAGTTAGCATAGGGCCGGGTCCCGGCTGTACTGCCGCTTCAAAAGTGGCAGGGCAGCGACGATGGTGATGGCTGTGCGACTTGAGGCAGCTCGAGCGGTTATCGCTGCGTCTGCTTATCGTTGTCATGAACCGCAGCGAGGGAACCATATGAAGATCAAACTTTATCGATCATGAAACTTGGAACTGAAAGTGGTTGAAAACCTATCGCCACATGCATCAAAGTACTCCGCATACGGCTGAAGCGCGACTATGTGAGGAAGGGACAATTAAAGAAAACCAAAAACCCACTGGATTTTTTTTTCGAATACTCTTAATTTTATATATGTGAAAGTAAAAAAAAAATACTCTTTGGTTTATCTGGACACTTGGCTGAAGGCTGAATAGTTGATTGCCTCATTTTTTTTGGTCGAGCGCCACAAATGGGGGGGGGTACGCAGACAGTCCATTCGACAGTCTGCAATGTGGGCGTTTGTTTAGTTGGCCGCATTGTGGGGTCAACGAGGCATCGCTCACTTTTACGTGGTCGTTTGGGTGCGTATCTTGCTTATGTTATTTGTTTTCTTATGTGTTGTTTACTGGCGTGACACTTCAAGGAAGCCGAACCAGTTCACTGTAGATAACCACTCCTCTGTGACTGCAGAGTGCTTTCGCGGGCGCACGGCCGGCGTGCTCTCGCCTTTCGTGGCGGTGAATGCAGCTCGCTAAGCGAAAAAGGGCTGTACGGTAAGGTTGGCAAAGTGATACTTTCAAGGCAGCTGTCTCTCTCCAGTCGTTTTCCCGGAATGGACAACATGAGTTTTCCGACGAATTATGGTGCTATTGTGCTCGTGAGCCGTTGTATCATAATTTTTTTCACCTGCAAGGTATGGTGGTATATATTGCAAGTGCGCCATTCCTCTTATAAAACAAGCTTGCATTCCCAATCTTTCTTGTTGATAGTTCCTTTTCTGTCGCACGCGCAGATTGGTGAGCCATAAAGACGGAATAGAATCGCGTAGTTATTAAAAGCATGTGAAAGGTCAGCAATGAAAAGTTTCAGTTTCGCGCCATGTAGTGCAAATGCGCGACGTCACTACCGCTTCCGGTTCTGACATCATATTTTATTTATTTATTTATTATTATTATTATTATTATTATTATTATTATTATTATTATTATTATTATTATTATTATTAATTTTTATTTTTGCTGTTAGTTGTGCCCACGATACGTTAGATGGCGACGGCGGCAAAGAGCGTCCTACTACTTGACACATGGGCCTTCTATGGAAATTTCGCTACCAGTTTATATATTCTTCGAGCGTATCACGTTAAACAACGCCAAGTGGCCGAAATTTCCGGATCGCGTCAGCGGGGTAACTGTGTTGGTGGAGGACACGATAGCTGCGATGTGTGATGTTTATTGGCGGGCTTGGTGGTGATGCATACTTTTCGGCACAGCCTTAACGAAAATCTGTACATAAAGAAACCAAGGAATTTATAGGGCACGATAACCGTACTGGTTTAAGCGAATGGTAGCAATTGTGATACAATGTGAAAAAAGTCACGTGAACGAAAAGACAACTTGCCGCCGGCCGGGACCGAACCTGCAACCTTCGGATAACACGCCAGATGCTCTACCAATTGAGGTGGTCGCGCTCTCATTGACTTTATGGGTCTTTATGTGCATGCACACCTGGGAGTGTTAGCCGAGTGTGAAAGACTCTTTGGCGGCGAGTGTGAAACACTCTTTGCATGGTGGCGTCCCGCGGTGTCGGCGTCGACACGAGTGATGCATATAATCACCATCACGTGATGACGTCACTATATGACGTCACAGATCGCGACAATGTGTGACTTCGTGACATCTCATGATGCCGTCAAATGATGTCATCAATTGACACATTGCTTGGCCGGAGGTAGGCCAATCACAAATGCAGTACGAAAGCAGATGAGGTAGCTCCGGTCTCGGAGGCAGTGCAGAACCACATTTGGGGCGGAAAGGTTTCGGTGGGCGGCTGGGAAGCATCAATAGATCGGCTGAGAAGAAGAAGGATGTGGCTTTGGTATTCGAGTCTGGAGACGTTGAGGTTGATATTACATCGGATGATCGGCAAATGCATTGTTATAAGTTCTGCAGCAACAAAGAAGAAAAAAAAACGTGGTTACCCACACTAAAGAATGAACAAAGAAAAAAACATCTAACACACCGAAACAAGTTCAAATGACGTGGTAATGTACTGTTCGCCTGTAGGAGTCCACATTGCAATCAAGCGTCCACACGCACGCATTTGTGCCCACGATGTGGACTAACATATCATTCCGTATATATAGCAACACACAGTTGTTTTTCACAAGAGCTTATCTAGGTCCACTGTCCACTGAGAAGTCATTCAGGACGATGCTGGCCTTTTTGTGAAGATGCATTTCAGGCCATGATCTAAGTAATTTCGGTAATGTGGGGGGGGGGGGGGGGGGTGTCTGTTTAAACTTGGTACTTTCTTCTGGGTGTGTTCAGATAACAACGTCGGTGCATGTCCGCCGACCCCCCTCTAATTTCGCCGAAAAAAATATATTTCGTTCTCCGAGTCCCCAGGACCACAAAACCACTTTTGGTTTCGCGAGAAAAAAATTTCACCTTCTTTAAAAAAAATTCACAAGTCTCCCACTGAGCCGCCACCGCCTCTTTCGAATTTCGCGAAAATGGGATTTCGATGAGACGCTACAAAAACAGTATTGTAGCTGTAGGTCCGACAAATTTTCTCCACATACTGCGGATAGCTTTTGTTGAGAAAAAAATTATTATTTTGCAGTTTTGATGTTTTTCTGTTAAGAAAAAAAAATCGCGAAATTGACACAAAGCTCAATAATGCTCACATTTAAGATTTTTTTCCTCCGCAAGTATAAACGCTAGACTTTCCAAAGTTTTTAAAAACATTGTCATATGTTTGTTGAACAACTGTGCTGAACGAAATACCTGAGAGTGGCTTCAAACGTTAACCAGAAATGTTCAACTGAGGACATGTCTCTCAAAATGCAATATTTTGAAGATCATTAAAAAAAAAAAAAACACCATCTTCGATTTTCTTCAAACTCTCCAGAATTAAAGCCAAGCACATGTTCTAACTTAATCTGTAAAAACATGTTGCATTATTTTTGTGAAGTCGGAACTACGAAGCACGAAATGTGGCCAAATTGACGTATAGTGAGTAACCACAACATTGAGCGAGCATGGAGCAATAGTTGCCATTATCGTTATTTTTAGGTCGCGAATGTCTTCTGTGGATTGACGGATTGTCAGGAATAAAACATTAACAGTTGGTTTTGAAGGGGAAATTATTAGTACATTTTTTGCGCAAATCACAAAAACTTCTACACGGGTCCCAGTCCCTGAGCATGCCGCGATAATGAGTCGCACTCT
The DNA here is from genome assembly GCA_030522465.1 of Rhipicephalus appendiculatus. Classification (NCBI taxonomy): domain Eukaryota; kingdom Metazoa; phylum Arthropoda; class Arachnida; order Ixodida; family Ixodidae; genus Rhipicephalus; species Rhipicephalus appendiculatus. The sequence continues at coordinate 14,478 of JALIZH010002333.1, forward strand.
TCGCAGGAATCACTTTCAAAATTTTTCGCGCATGTCAGCCTGCGTGCGCCTCATAAAGGAGGTGGCTGGAGAGGATCCACCGCTGGATTTTTATCGCTTCCCATGGCACGTCGGTAATGTGATAACGCAGACGGTGCCTGTCGGCACAAGCGGTGCTTCTGCAGCACGACTGCGCTCACCCGCCCCTTTAAAAAAAAAAAAAAAAAAAAAAGAGAGAGAACATAAACAAGAAACAGCCCAACTCACTTAAGAAAGGTCGAAGTAATAAGAGAACGTCGGCTTTCACTTCCGTTCGTCGTCGACAAACCGGCAGTCCTCTGCTGGTCAACGAACGTGAGTACGCGTGCGCGTATTACACTCCCCTGATATTGATGGCCACGTTGTGGAGCTCAGAGCGAGCGTTTTGCGCTGACTACCCAAAGAGGCATACGAAGAAGATTGCCTACAAGCGGAACTTTCGATGTGCGAAAGATTTGAATGTCGCCTTACTAAGGAAGCGCATGCCAGAAAAAGCCTCATCCATCAGAGAAACCGACATTTTGTGCCAGAGCTGTTTCAACCGCTTGAAACAGATCGCCGTAGAGTCCCCAGATGCATCTCAGTCTGGCGCAAATTTTGTTCCCGAACAAACTGCTGTGGAAGAGCTAAACGTACTCGTTAAGACAACCGACGTGACAACCCTGAAAATTCCGGCGAAAGTGAAAGCACAATGCCGAGTGTCTTACGCCCATCGTAAGAAAGCGGAGATCGAGGGCGCTATCTCCAGGACAATTTCTGCTGTCCTTACAGTAGCGTACGGCACTACAAAGGAACCTGCTCCTTCAGCGGAAACCTGCAACACGTGTCGCGAGTGGCTGCGCAACCTAAAGCACACATTCGATACCTGCGAATCATACTATGAACGCTGCCGCCTCCTGACATTGCTCCCTGTGAACCTTTCTCATCAAGAGATTGAAAAAATGATTCCATCCGCAACTCGGCACCTCATTCAAAAATCCAGAAAATACAGACACCCGGGTGTGGTCAAATCCGAACCTCTACACCAGATCGAAGCTGAAGCCAGAAAACAACAGGCAGCAATGAAATATTATACTGACGATGAGCTCAACTCCACCCAACAAAGCCCAAACAAGATTTCATTGCAATTAGTTCTAAAGGACAAAAAGAGTACGTTTCAAAACGGCTGATGACCAGGTTCATTCGGGAAACATTGCGTCTACAGCGGCTCACCCTGACACAGGGATCGAGCTCACGAAGTTCTCCTCCTTGAGGCCGAAATAGGTTGTGTGCACAAGGTTGCTTCACCAGGAGCAAGATAGGCACAAGTGCTTTTGTGACATTTGTGACTGTCTAACTTGTCTGACTATGACTTGTGACTATGACTCCTTGTGTATACAATAGGGGTAAATAAACAGTTCCTTCCGAGAGCTCGACTTGACTACATTTCTAGAAATCTTGCGGTTAGTCCTTACGCCAGGACAAAAACTGCGACGCGTGCACGCACGCAAATGAACAAATTTGCACTTCAAGGCAACTCTTTTGTTTTATCTGTCAAGCTGTTGTCCCTCGAGCACAACATATGACATTCGCGACCTAAAAATAACGATAATGGCAACTATTGCTCCATGCTCGCTCAATGTTGCGGTTACTCACTATACGTCAATTTGGCCACTTTTCGTGCTTTGTAGTTCCGACCTCACAAAAATAATGCAACATGTTTTTGCAGATTAAGTTAGAACACGTGCTTGGCTTTAATTCTGGAGAGTTTGAAGAAAATCGAAGATGGTTTTTTTTTTAATGATCTTCAAAATATTGCATTTTGAGAGACATGTCCTCAGTTGAACATTTCTGGTTAACGTTTGAAGTCACTCTCAGGTATTTCATTCAGTACACTTGTTCACCAAACATGTGGCAATGTTTTTAAAAGCGTTGAGAAGTCTGGCGTTTATACTTGCGGAGGAAAAAAAATCTTAAATGTGAGCATTATTGCGCTTTGTGCCGATTTCGCGATTTTTTTTTCTTAACAGAACAACATTAAAACTGCAAAGTAATAATTTTTTTCTCAACAGAAGCTATCCGTAGTATGCGGAGAAAATTTTTCAGATTTACAGCTACAATACTGTTTTTGTAGCGTCTCATCGAAATCCCATTTTCGCGAAATTCGAAAGAGGCGGTGGCGGCTCAGTGGAGACTTGTGAATTTTTTTTAAAGAAGGTGAATTTTTTTCTCGCGAAACCAAAAGTGGTTTTGTGGTCCTGGGGACTCGGAGAACGAAATATATTTTTTTCGGCGAAATTAATGGGGGTCGGCGAACATGCACCGACTTTCTTATCTGAACACACCCTTCTCTAATTTCTCTTTCATTTGAGTACTTCTCGCATTCCAAAATAATGTGCCCAACTGTCTCATCTTCGTGATCACCGTCGCCTTAGGTGACTGCATAATTGACCCTGTCTTTTCTTTTTCCTTTGTTTTCTACGTGACTTACAATAAGCACAAAAATCCGTCATAACTATTAGTGCGTACATTGATCATGCTAATGAAACGATCTTTTAACTCGTAACGCGCAAAACTTGCTTACAATGCGTTTGAGGGTCTATAAGTAGATTACACAACGTGTGTCAGATATAACCAGATATACAAAAGATAAATCGTATCATTGTCTACCAAACCAAATCGTAACGGGTGGAATTTTCGGAACGTTTCTGCCGGCCCTGATATTTCGTTTCACCGCACCCAAACAAGTGCATCCATCGATCTCGCGATGTAAACAACCTCTCAGGTATGCATGCACGACCATGCATGAATGTGTACGCTGGAGGGTTGCGGGTTACGTCGGTACCGACGAGAAGTTATTTCGTAGACTTGCATTACCCTTCATCTCATAACTGTTGCACTTCAACTGAAAAATACACATAAAGTCCCACGTGTTTAACGTGGTCTCGTGTGGTTGCGCCCTTCATCATATAATTTATGCTAACCTGATTCTCACGTGTGCAAGTGTACTGTTGTTTTTGGAGCCTACGTCTGCCGGCGTCGCTGACAACAGGAGCAGCAACAGCAAAAAAGAGAATGCACCCCCACCCCCCTTTCCCTGACAAGTATAAGTTCATTTTTTCAGGAAGCTTGACGTTGTAAATCATGGTTCAGGGCTTGGGCATCGGTTTCCGTGCCACGGCTCTGTGCAGTGCAGCGCGAAACTCGGTGTTCAGAAAGTTCTCGGTGGATGCCCGCACAGCAGCACGTCCGGACTCCATCAGCTGTCGGAGCTCCTCTTCGTCCACAGCTGCAATGAGCAACAATACAAGCGCATGAGTTGTGAGACCCGGCATTGTGACCTTGTCATCATGGCGTTCTGCTGTGGAAATCTGGGTCAGGTATTAATGAACGAGTGCTCAAAGTGTTCACACCCGGAACCCTTATAATCAGTGGCGTTACGGTTTTGATAGTGTAGACCAGGGGTCAGCGACCTTTTGAAACGGAGGGCCGAGTTGCACGAAGCTGCATTGTTAAAAAGCAGCGCAAAAAAGACGAAACACAAGATGAAGGAGGACAGAGGACAATCGCTGAACTAGAACAGTTGCTAGTTAAGCGCTTGTCCAGTGTCCTCCTTCATTTTGTGTTTAGTCTTCTTGCTCTGCTTTTAACAATGAAATTCAACCAACTCGTCCGTTACGAAGAGAGAGAGAGAGAGAGAGGGAGGGGGGGGGGGGGATGGCTTCTGGCGTCCTGTAGGAAGTCACGTAATAATGCCACGCGGGCCGCAGGCTGCCGACCCACTGGTATCGCCCATTTGCTCTAATCGCCCTTAATGAAGAGGGGGTCACTCCATTTTTTTAAGAGTGCACGCCGAAGCACTTTCCTCTACTGTCCTCGCACTTCACTTTTTTCCCGCCTACCTTTGAGTACCGTTCAAATAACAAAAGTAAACAAAATAAACCGTGCTCCTAGTAGGACGCAACTGCATCAGATGTCGCCACGAGCGCTGTTTTTGCTGTGGCGGCTCGCTATAAACGTGTAACATTGCGTTCTCGCTGAAGCCTAGCATTTAAAAATAACGCCACCGTCAGT
>JALIZH010002334.1:0-12032 GCA_030522465.1 Rhipicephalus appendiculatus
TCGCGAACAGTCATGCTTATTCCAGAGTTTGTGCGACCACCAGGAGTTGCACTGGAAAGTTGGATAGGCTATGTAAAAAAGACAGCCCGTCTGAACGATGATCACGTTATCGATGGCAGACGCTCTCTTTGCCAGTGTCAGTGCATTTCCATTTTGACTTCCCGTTTCACGGTCACAAGTGTAGCCAAATAGAGTTTCCTCTTGACAAGCAGACTGCTGCCTTCGCCCTGAGCCCGTGAGAATATCCTTCAACGCTTATGCGAATGGATTTTTTCTGACTGTTAGCTTTCCCAGAATAACTAGTTGAAACATGTCAACCCCCCAAAAGGGTGAAAAGTTGGCTGCTGCAACCCAGTTGTGCAGCCCGCCACGCAAAATATGGCTTGAAATGTTAGCACTTTCATGGCATTGGGTTTTTTCGCTGGCGCAAACACTCGCGCAGCTGTGACTACATATTTCTTGTTCAGGGAGTTCAATTGTTATGAAAACTCTTCTTGATTTAAACCATCAATATTTTGCCTTTGAGAGACTAGCTGAGTCCATATTCCAACTGGAGCACAACTACACGCTTCACCGTGAGCCGGGATGTTACTTGTATTGGGCTCGTATATCCAACATCGTGTCATTTAGCCCCGACAGCTATATGACGCCGGATACGAAGAGACCACGCAATGCCTTTTGCTAACTCCCAGGTTACCTGTGCGCCCCCTAATACCGGAAGTGAGACCGAACTAGACGCCTCTGCCACAACAACTTGGACAATGATGCAAACTTCCAAAGCAGCAGTGGTCTCAAATCCTCCCATTGTAATATCAATTCCTTAAGGTCTTGACAATACATCTGGTGAAGAGGATACCGCTAAAAATACCAATATACTTCCCAATTTGGTCTTTCGTTGTTGTAGAGAGGGTGAACATGCCAGGGCAGATATCGCTGGAGCTTAGAGTTTGCGTTATTTCCGAAACCAAGCGACAAGGCTCAGCGAGACGTACTGTTTGTCAGATCGGCAGATGCCCTAGCTTCTCCATCCTACCACGAATTAGCGGGAGGAATGTTTACCCAAGACTTTTTCTAATTGACCAAAACGGGAGTTCTTTACCGATCTCCAGATTTTAGATGCGAAGCATCTGATGCTCGGGGCTCTGTCCGTCCCTCCCGCATCCCGCGGTCCCCCGTCCCGCGTCCGGCCACTCTCATGAAGTAGGGAAGCACCCATTATGCAAACCAGAACACTGTGGTGATATGAAGGCTGTCAACCACTACTACAGTCATCAGAGTCATGGCCGAGAGCGCAGAGAGGCTGCTTAGCAATGGCTAGGCAGGTGGTGTCTGTCGCCCAGGTTGACCCCATCCCTTGATCTTGCTTGCATGCGTTTGGAGGGGGCTGGGCTATGTCCGTCCCTCCCGCGTCCGGCGTCCCGTTTCCGGCCACTTTCATGAAGTAGGGAAGCACACATTATGCGAATCAGAACACTGTAGTAATATGAAGGCCGTCAACCACTACCACAGTCATCAGAGTCATGGCCGAGAGCACAGAGAGGCTGCCTAGCAATGGCTAGGCAGGTGGTGATGTCGCCCAGGTTGACCCCATTCCTTGATCTTGCTTGCATGTGTTTGGAGGGGGCTTAGTCCGTCCCTCCTTCCCGCGTCCCACAGCGCATGCGCGTCCCCTCCCCCTATCCTCTCCTACGTTCACCCCCCTTCCTCTACTCTAGGAATCGTCTACTCTACGGAGCGGCTCCCGCGTCCGACACCCCCACAGGGCATGCACATCCCTCCCCTCTCTCTCCTCTCCTACGGTCCCTCCCGTCCTTTCGTCTAGGAATCCTCTACGGAGCGGCGCGCACGACAGGTGGTGTGACAGCTGCATACTCCGCTGGGATCGCCACGGTAGTTCCGCGGTATGAAAATGACGGAGAGCGCGCGCCTCATTCTCTCTCCTGTGCAGCGCCGCGATGAGCGCCCGGACCACTGCCGTGAAATGAGAGCGGCGACGTTCCTCCCGCTCAAGCTAATTGTCTCCCCGCTGCTTCGCATCCACACATGGTTCCCTTTAGCGGGAGATGGGGAAATTTTTTTTGAACAACTTACTCGTTGTGCTTTATATCAAAAAATGATTCGATAACATCGCGCGGCTGGACCATATTATGGGGTCTTGCAGCCAGTGAAAAATGAATATTTCACTATGCCTCTGATTTCCTCTTCAGTCGAAAATACTCAGATTGGCGTGGCCTATACTAGGTGTTCCTCATACGACTTCCAACTGAAAGGCACGCCTCAGGTATCAATTCAGTATCCATTCTTGAACGCGAAAGCTTTAGATGCCGCCCTATAAGCGTGAAAATTTACCTTCGGCGATGTCCGTTCCACGGCGTCGGTGACGACTTATGCAATATTTTTGAAGTCATCATGACGGTACCGTTGTGGCTTTGTCATATATAGTAATAAAAGCTGCACTTCAGCGAAACCACCGTGCGGGTGTGAAGGCGTTTCATTATGCATTTTGCTGCCCCTGAGCGCCAAAATTTTAGGTTGATAATTTGTATTACGGATATTTAGAGTATTAAGATCAACGAATGAAATTGACAGTAGCTACGTGCCGCGTAGTTCGAAGGAAATAACAATGAGGCCAGTAACATTCATACTGATACAAACTTTTCTTTATGCGCATATATAGTGAAAACTACTAATGAATTCCACGAGGACTATTTACTTATGTGAAAAAGCGCCCCCTTGTAGAAGGACATATGTATAACACTATTTATTTAGAGCCATTACATCAGCGTACACAATAATGCAATACTAGATGATCGTCGCAAGTAACTAGTAGTTGAGGTTGTTAGAGTTATTTATCAATTCAAACATTCAAAGACGTTGCAAATGTAGTTTGAAATTAGTAATGATTCTATTCAGAGTGATACAGGAAACGCATGAATAAATAAATTATTCGGAGGATTGAGTTGCAATCTATCACACAAAAGTAAACGGAAACAGCATGATATACACAAGAATCTGATGCAGTGGTCCTACTAGGAACTAACGCATTAAAAATACATAATAACCAATAGGCGGGTGTCTTCCGCCAGTTTATTCTTACTTCTTCATCCCTTCCCTCACTATTACAACTCTCCGCCTTCTTCCATACACTCAGAGCAGACCGCTTCACTCTGCCGTACTTCTTTGATTACATCATCTGGTGTAATACTTCAATACGTTATCAATGATGGTACACTCTCTTTCACCTGAGGCTCAAGGGTGTCGCAATTTCTTGCAAACCCGACTTGAGATGCCGCCCGAAAAACTGCGAGTGGTCCGTAATATTTAGCACTTCAACGTGGTACTCCTTTTCTTACAAGGATGGGTTTCCGAAATTGGATGCGACGCATGTCGTTAATCGGCATAATATGAAAGCTTCTTTTCATCCGGCGTTTGTACACTTGTTTTGCCTGAACACTTTTCTTGACTTCAGTATCGTCAAGCTTTTTTAGGAGGCTGAGCTCACGATCTGCGGCATGTGTGGGCGCTCTTTCGAAAGAAGCGAAATAAGGACTGCATCATAAACTCATGGCGTATGATCGATTGATATGTTTCACAGTGGCCTCAAGACACCGCTTCGAGCCGCCTGCGAAGTCCATATACGGCTTCAGAAACTGCTTAGTGCCCCTTATAGCCTCTTCTGTTAATGCATTGCTTACTGGGTGATAGGAACACGAATATTTAATAGTTATTCCTCGGTCATTAACCGATGTCGCTCGCCGGGCACTCCGAAAAGCAGGACTGTTGTCGAAGAATGGCGTCTTGACTTGCTTGAAGCCCTCATATTTTATAAACTGATGACGCTGTTGGCATTTTTTTCCCCCATTTTAGACCTAATCAACCTCCTTGACTAGACAATTGAGAGGACAAATGCTTGTGCTGGCCTGACTCTTTACCCCTTCTTTGTGACCTCAGTGAAGTTTAAATGAACAACTTAGAATGCCATTCTTGAATATTCCGCGTTTGTCAAAACATCCGTGGATTGCTTGAACTTCACTTTGTTCACCTGGAAAATATTACATGTGCAAAATAAACATGCGGAGGAGTCGAGGGTATTAATTGCTAAATTTCTTGAAGAGACCATTACATTGTCTAGTACCATACTTACTTATGTTTTCACAATATATTTGTCAACAGGTGAAATATCGCACGAATGGAATATCGGCAAAACCATATTGTCACGTGGGTGTGACGTCGACGTAAGGCAGCAGGCGACGTGTTTAATATGAAACTGTTTATTAGGCCGAACTTGTGGCCGGTAAACGGAAAGTAAGATTACAGCAATACACGCTGGCACTGATAGCGGCGAACAGAGCGTAGGCCGTCGATCAAACTGAACATCGTTGGAGCGCGCCGGCTTTTATGCATCACGCGTCGAACATTCTAGCCTTATCACTGGTCATCGCGCAAGCTCTGGAATAATCTCGAGTGGTCGCGTCTTGCGCGCAATCTTAACAAAATGATCTACAATAATCGCGAAGGTTCCAGAACAATAAGGCGCGGTTTGAGCTGAGCTTTGCTGACGGTCTTTGTGGGCGAAAACCGAATACAACAAAAGTGAAAATAAGAATAGCGCGTGGCAATGCCCCCCCCCTCTGAAAAGGCATCGTCCCGATGCTTAAAACAGAACACGTGGGAAAATGCATGCAATAATAAATCACAACAATAATGAAAGAAAGTACAATAATTAAGCAATAAGTGCAGTCCTCAGGTTTGCTAACGCGCGTAATACGGCTTGAGGCGCACGACATGGACGACTTCAGGTCGCGCACGGCACCGTTGAGAGTTCGTTATGCCGTCCGGGACGACCTCGTAGTCCAGAGCACCGAGACGTCGAAGCACCTTGTACGGCCCGAAGTATCGCCGAAGGAGTTTTTCACTAAGTCCACGTCGGCGTATCGGTGTCCACACCCAAACACGGTCGCCGGCCTGGTATTCCACGAAGCGTCGTCGAAGATTGTAACGGCGGCTGTCGGTCGTCTGCTGATTCTTGATGCGCAGGCAGGCGAGTTGTCGGGCTTCTTCAGCGCGCTGAAGGTAGGCGGTGACGTCGAGGTTTTCTTCGTCGGCGACATTGGGCAGCATGGCGTCGAGCGTCGTTGCCGGGTTCCTACCGTAGACCAACTTGTATGGCGCCATCTGTGTCGTCTCCTGCACGGCCGTGTTGTATGCGAAGGTCACGTATGGAAGGATGGCGTCCCACGTCTTGTGTTCGACGTCGACGTACATGGCCAGCATGTCGGCGATGGTCTTATTTAGACGCTCGGTCAGGCCGTTGGTCTGTGGGTGGTACGCGCTGGTCCGGCGGTGGCTTGTGTGGCTGTATCCCAAGATCGCCTGGGTTAGGTCAGCCGTAAACGCCGTACCTCTGTCGGTGATGAGAACCTCTGGGGCGCCGTGTCGAAGGACGATGTTCTCAACGAAAAACTTGGCTACCTCGGCGGCACTGCCTTTAGGCAGGGGCTTTTGTTTCGGCGTAGTGGGTGATGTAGTCGGTGACCACGACGATCCATTTATTTCCGCAAGTTGACGTTGGGAACGGCCCCAGGAGGTCCATCCCGATCTGCTGGAACGGTCGCCGAGGAGGCTCGATCGGCTGAAGTAAGCCTGCTGGTCTTGTGGGCGGTGTCTTCCGTCGCTGACAGTCTCGGCACGTCCTTACGTAGCGGGCGACGTCGGTGGCAAGGCGCGGCCAGAAGTACTTTTCCTGTACTCTTGCGAGCGTGCGGGAGAGTCCGAGGTGTCCAGCCGTCGGGTCGTCGTGTAGTGCCTGGAGGACTTCTGGTCGCATTGCTGCAGGCACCACGAGAAGGTAGTCGGCTCGAAGTGGCGAGAAATTCTTCTTTATGAGAACGCCGTTTCGCAAGAAAAACGACGCGAGTCCTCGCTTGAATGCCTTTGGAACAATGGCGGTCTTGCCTTCGAGATACTCCACAAGGCCCCTGAGTTCCGGATCGGCTCGCTGTCGTTCGGCGAAGTCGTCGGTAGTTATGGTTCCCAAGAAGAAGTCATCCTCCTGGTCATCCTGCGGCGGCGGGTCGACGGGGGGCGCGAGACAAGCAGTCGGCGTCAGAGTGTTTTTGTCCGCACTTGTAAACGACGGTGACGTCGAATTCTTGAAGTCTGAGACTCCATCTTGCGAGACGACCTGAAGGGTCCTTCAGGTTAGCTGGCCAACACAAGGCGTGGTGGTCGCTCACAACTTTGAACGGCCTGCCGCAGAGGTAGGGGCGAAACTTTGACGTTGCCCAGATGATGGCAAGGCACTTGTTTTCTGTTGTGGAATAGTTGGCTTCTGCCTTGGATAGCGACCGGCTAGCATAACTGATAACCCTTTCCACGCCGGCAGTTCTCTGGACAAGTACGGCGCCGAGTCCTACGCTGCTTGCGTCGGTGCGGATTTCCGTGTCGGTGTGTTCGTCGAAATGCGCAAGTATTGGAGGCGTCTGCAGGCGTCGTTCAATTCTTGAAATGCTTCGACTTGCGCCGCTTCCCACTTGAATTCCACGTCGTTTTTCGTGAGCTGAGTTAGTGGCTCGGCGATGCGTGAAAATTCTTTGACGAAGCGTCTATAATAGGCGCACAAGCCGAGAAATCGGCGTACGGCCTTCTTGTCGGTAGGCGGGGGGGAAGGCAGCGATGGCAGCTGTTTTCTGTGGGTCGGGGCGACGAACTCCAGACTTGCTGATGACGTGACCCAAGAACAGGAGTTCCTCGTATGCGAAGCGGCACTTTTCTGGCTTCAGGGTGAGTCCGGAGGCCTTTATTACTTGAAGTACTGCGTCAAGTCGGCGGAGGTGTTCGTCGAAGTTTGAAGCAAACACAATGACGTCGTCCAGGTACACCAGGCAAGTCTGCCACTTCAATCCTGCCAGCACTGTATCCATAACCCGTTGGAAAGTCGCAGGCGCCGAGCAAAGACCGAAGGGCATGACTTTGAACTCGAAGAGACCGTCTGGTGTTATAAACGCGGTCTTCTCTCGGTCTCTCTCGTCGACTTCAATTTGCCATTAGCCGGTCTTGAGGTCCATCGACGAAAAGTACCTGGCGTTGTGGAGTCGATCCAGGGCATCGTCGATCCGTGGTAGAGGGTACACGTCCTTCTTCGTTATTTTGTTCAGGCCGCGATAATCGACGCAGAAGCGTAGGGTTCCGTCCTTTTTCTTCACTAACACCACGGGTGACGCCCACGGACTCTTTGAAGGCTGGATGATGTCGTCGCGTAGCATTTCGTCGACTTGGTTCTTTATGGGCCTCGCGTTCCCGCACTGAAACTCTGTACGGGCTCTGACGTAGTGGCCTGGCGCTTTCGTCTACACCTTCGGGTGAGTCCCTACACCTTCGGGTGAGTCCCTACATAACCAATCCTCGCAGGTGCTTCCGGTGCCAGAGATTTGGGCATGGGTCACAGTCATGTCGTGGCAATGCAACTTGCGTAAAATATGGGCCAAAACGAACATGAAGAAGCAGAGTGGACTAACACATTGAACTGTGTCAACTGCAAGGGACCCCATCCTGCGTATTTACGCCTCTGCCCAGAATGGAAGAAAGAAAAGGACATACACTGAAAACAAAGGAGAACATACCGTACCAAGAAGCTCGCTAGCGTGTTGCGTTTGCCCAAAAGGGTACTTACTCTCAAGCGGTGCAGAGGGGGGAACGCACCGCCGATGGTTTCTGTAGGCACACAGGTCCAACTCCAGGACCTAGTGGCCGCAGTCCGTACCCCAGACAAGAGCCCAAAAGAGGCACCAAGTGCCTTTCCTCACGGAGGTCTAAAAGCCTCGACCAGTCTTGGTGTCAGCCAACTTAATGTCGAGGTGAAACAGACCTCATTGACGGTGCCGAGCAGCCAGCCTCCTCTGAGGAGGCCAGCATCCTCGCAGGGCACCAGCAGTGATGAGCACCCTGGCGGTGCAGATTACATGGACGTGTTTCCATCGGATAGTGAAAGCCTGGGAGACCCTGCTTCAATCAGCAGGACGACCCGGCAGCCCATCATTCCTCCCTGCAAAGGAGGGAAAGGGAGAGAAAACATAGTTTAGGCCCCACAAAAAAAGAAGTAACCGAACAACACATAACAACCACCGCTTTTTAGTTTCTGCATTTACACCTCAATCTAATACATCTGATACACATTTTCTTACATAATAGCGTACATCAGTCATTGGAACCTACAGAGGCATGACGCGCAACCTAAGCGACGTTAAGGACATCCTGACAAGCTTCTCTCCTGTAGCTCTGTGTCTACAAGAAACCAATTTAGGACCCAAAAACACGAAAATATAAAAGGTAACAGCGTCATACGCCGCGACCGTTCGCAAGGCAACCGGCTGTCGGGCGGGGTCGCCATCATAGTCCAAAGTGGCATAGCGACGAGAGAAGTAATCCGTTAATAGTTCCATTGAAACAGCGGCTGTCACCATGTTATCGCATAAAACTATTCACCGTGTGTTCAATGTACATTCCACCTCATACACCTTTTATGGCAAGAAAGCTAGAACTGATTGTGGAGCAGCTGCCTGAGCCCTTTTTAATAGCTGGAAATTTTATTGCGCACAATACACTATGGGGAAGTGTTAAGACAGACAGTAGAGGGCAGGTAGTTGAAGACTTCATTCTAACTAACAATATATGTCTCTTAAACACTGGAGCACCTACGTACTGCTCTCCAAGCACAGGGGCCATGAGCTGTTTAGACAGGCCAGAGTTGTTTAGACCCTTATGGTAGCGACCATCTACCTGCTGTTGTAAAACTAATATCTCCGCTTCCGACCATACACTCTGGACCACAACGCTGGAAGCTACATCAAACTAACTGGCCCTATTTACAGAGAAAGCAACTCTACAGGAGGAGTTTCTTGACCACATAACAATAGATGAGATGAATGATAGGTTTACTTCGTGGGTACTTTCAGCAGCAGAGCACGCTATTCCCCAGTCTACGGGACTAGTGGGGAAAAAGCTCAAACCATGGTGGACCAGCGAGTGCACAATAGCAAAAAAAAAAAACTACAAAACAAAGCGTGGTGCACTTTCCGCAGATACCCTACGTATGATAACCTCCTCGCTTTCAAGGAGCTTAAAGCAAAAGCACGATATATCTGTAGACAAGCAGAAAAATCGTCCTCGCAGAAATACATTTCTACAATCAATAGCTCAACCACATCCAAAAAAATGTGGGACCAGGTTAGGAAGTTGGGCGGTGACTACTCCCCATACGCGATACCTATACTTACAGGCCCAGGTACGCCAGCATCCCTAGAGGAGCAAGCGGATATTCTAGGCGAACATTTTCACACCATATCGAGTTCTGCAAATTACACGCAATCTTTCCTGAAGTACAAACAGACAGCCTAAAAACAGAAATTACCGTTAACAGGAGGTTTAGATAAGCCTTATAACACACAATTAACACTCCATGAGTTAAACGCTGTGCTTTCAGCGGGCAAAAAGACAGCAGTTGGCCCGGACAGAATCCATTACACAATGCTCGCGCAGCTATCGCAGGCTGCCGTACAAACATCATTAAATTTCTTTAATATGATCTGCAAAACCGGCCGAATGCCCACTAAGTGGAAAATGGCAACCATAGTCCCATTTCTAAAAACTGGAAAACCACCGATGTCACCGGGTAGCTATAGACATATAGCACTTACAAGCTGCATGGCAAAGTCATATGAGAGTATAATAAACATCAAGCTAACATACACCCCTGAAATAGAGAATCTACTAGATGATCACTAGTGTGGGTTGAGAAAAGGTCACTCAACAATCGACCACCTTGTTCGCCTCGAACACACCATACGTGAAGCATTCTTACATAGACAACACTGCCTAGCAGTCTTTTGTGACCTGGAGAAAGCCTACGACACCACATGGAGATTTGGTATATTGAGAGACTTGGCGAATTTAGGAATACGCGGTAGAATACTGAATTGCCTGTCGGATTTTCTATCGAACCGAAATTTTCAGGTACGGCTGGGCTCCACACTATCGCGCGTTTTCGTCCAAGAAAATGGTGTGCCGCAGGGTTGTATATTAAGCACCAAACTCTTCGTAGTGAAAATGAATTCCATAAATACAGTAATCCCACCCTCCATTATGCATTCACTATACGTAGACGATCTTCAAATAGCATGTCGGGCTTCAACTATATCCACATGTGAAAGGCAGCTCCAGCTCACCATCAACAAACTAACCAAATGGGCAGATCAAAATGGCTTTCGCTTTTCGACTCAGAAAACCGTTACCGTTCTATTTTCGCAAAAGCGGGGCTTATATCCCGATCCTGGTCTAAAATTAACAATAGCCTACTGCCGCTGAAACAAGAACACCAATTTCTGGGCCTAGTCTTTGACAGCAAATTAAACTTCATTGCTCATATGAAAAACATAAAAAAGAAGGCAAACAAGGCACTTAACATCCTAAAAATGCTATCATGGAAACACTGGGGTGCTGATCGAATTTGCATTTTACGCATATACCGGTCAATTGTGCGGAGCATACTTGACCACGGCAGCGTGGTTTACGGATCAGCGAGGAAATCTTACCTGAAACGTCTTGATCCAATACATAATCACGGATTGCGCGTGGCAACTGGGGCGTACAGAACATCACCCGTCGAGAGTTTGTATGCTGAGAGCAACGAGCCTTGCCTGGAACATCGAAGAGCGCTGCTTACAGTATCGTATGTACTAAGAAACCGATCGAAACCTTGTCACACATGCCACACCATTGTTTCTCACACCAGTACAAGAACGCAGTACAACAACCGACCGCCGCACACGATAAGACCACTGATCCTGCGCTATGAAGAAATATGTCTGGAATATAAGGTACCAAATCAGGCGCTCAACGTTGCCCAAACACCGGGACGACTGGCTCCTTTGTGGTTCCTTGTGGTTCAAGAAAAACATAGCAAACATTATGAATACTACACTGACGGTTCAAAAACACAAGAACATACCGGAAGTGCTGTGACATCTAAAGACTCAGAATCCTGCATCGGACTGCCGCAATTTGTATCTGTTTATACAGCGGAAGTATATGCTCTTTTTATTGCTCTAGAAGACATTTTATCTAAAAACCATAAAAAAGCAGTTATACACACTGACTCTCGGAGCCCATTAAAGGCCCTAAATACTAGGTCGGAAAGCGAACCGATGCTTGGGAACATCCTACACATGCTGCAAATAGCTGAGAAAAATGGCAAGACAATCCGTCTAGTATGGGTGCCGAGCCACGTTGGAATCACAGGAAACGAAAAGGCAGACAGCGTAGCGGCAATGGCAAGTCACCATAACGTAGCAGAAATAAACTACCATTCAGAGATTGTTTTAGTAGATGCCGGACAGCCTTTAGGGCAAAATGGCAAGAAGAATGGCGGCGTAAAGGGCTTAATAAGCTTCAAACTATCAAGCCTGTTTTACAAGAATGGAAATCATGCTATCACCAAAAGCGCTTCATTGAAGTAACACTATGTCGCCTGGGGATAGGGCCTACTCACCTAACTCATAACTTCTTATTGCGAGGAGAAGATCAGCCACAATGCGAACATTCCAAGGAACCTCTCACCGTCAATCATGTTTTATTAACATGTCCACTTTTCGAAAAAGACAGACACGATTATGTTAATGAATTCTACAAATCACAAACACCTCCACACCGAATGTTAATCCTTTCAGAAAATGCAAACATCCCCATAGAGGACGTTTTTCGGTTTCTTGAGGCCACAGGTCTTTTATAGAAACTATAAACAAAATTTTGGTTTTACACTTCATTTTACCATATAACTGAAAATGACCTAGTGTCTGGCGCATCATAGCCATTCGTGCTTTTGTGCCATAAATCCCAACATTACTAACTATTTGCATTTTGTGACAGCAATTGCATAAAATTAATTCCTGATATCTTAACCTGATACCGATATTTTAAGGGCTGTGTGAGTGCTGTTCTTCCACAAAAACAACAGTAAGGCTGTAGAACTTGAAGAC
>JALIZH010002335.1:0-21985 GCA_030522465.1 Rhipicephalus appendiculatus
ACACTTTGGAATGTACAAAGTGTCCTTCAATTTTTCTTTTACAGCAACTATTTGTTTACAGGATTGAACCGACAAATTACATCATTTCAAAAACAGAGTATCCATTTTTGCCGAATCAAAAAAATTTCATGCAGGTAAAACAGAAAATACCTGTAAAATTTATGTTAATTAACATACATTTTTACAGTGTGTAGCGAAAGCAACATGTTTGTGTGCGGTGAGAACGCTTGCGAGGTGCGGTGAGAACGCTTGCGAACTACGTAACTGTCCAATAGCTGAAGAACGGCAGTGATGCTCCAGCAATTACAGTAACTCTCGCTGTTCAGTTCAGTGGACGTCTATTTGGGAACACTGTTTGGCATGTCACTGTTTCACTGAAAATTCAAATAAGGCGCAAGTTTAGGGAATTTTGTGATGTACTATGTATGCGCTGCCCAAAGAAACGACGACAAAGGGAAGACACAAGAACGACCCAGCTTCGTTCCTTTGCGCTGCACACATATACTACCTAAGAAGGCGTGTGTGACTAGCCGACCAGCGAATTCTTCAAGTTCAGTAAAAGATGGGAGCTTCAAGAGATCAAAATCCTTGAACACGGGTGTCGCACGAAACATTTCGACAAGAGGTCTTATCTTCTTCGAAGCAAATACTACCTACCTGAGATGTGTATATGTGTGCTTCTGTACACCATCCCTCAACCTACTGGACTAAGCCGAAAATATGCCACTCTGCTTTGCGTTTATCTCTAAGTGGCTTTCACGAAGTCATTCTCTTTTCGAATCCCCATGGCTGACAACCCTTTTTGTGACAATTGTGGCAGTGAGGAGACATTGCAGCTCATCTTCTGCGACTGTCCTCGCTACAATGCGCAGCGAAAATCACTCGCGATCGCTCTAGCTCACACATATCACAGACAAACGACGGCAGAAAGCATTTTGGAATGTCGTCCTGAGGGGTCATCGCGGGTGAAGGCGAGGAAGGCCGTTCTCAACTTCTTGAAGGCGTCAGACTTGCACCGGCGGTTATAGTCTACTAACGTTATTATGAATGTGAGGTGTGTGACTTCGCGTGTGCGTGCTCTCTCTTTCTCTTTCTCTGTCTTTAAAATTCCCCATCCCTCTCCCCAGTGTAGGGTAGCATGCCGGTCCTTCTAGACTGGTTAACATGCCTGCCTTTCCTTTCTCTCATGTTGCTTCCTTCCTCCCTCAACAAAAACTGAAGAGGAAGAGAGGGCAAGTGCTAAAACATGAGTGGGCACGTACTTGCCCTCTCCTAGATCCTCTTCTGTTTTCTTTTGGGTTGAGTGTAGGAAGCATACACATAAAGCTGCTAAGGTAGGCCTTGACGAAGGAAAAGACCACCTGTGGAAACACTGGCTCTAGTGACACCCCCCTGTTCAAATAACTTTCATGTCTTACACCGAAGAACGCCAGTAAAAGGTGTGGACGCGATTACCGTTTTCCGATAATATGAGTTGAAAACGGCGAGTGTTTTGGTAGTTGCAGTTGCATCGAAGTCTCAGAAAGCGCTGTTTCCAGAGGGCAGAGGCAACTTAAAATATACCCGTGTTCGCATATAGTTTGTGCCGTCGCGCAAATTGCATAGGCGCGAGCCGAGATATCTCATTCTCACTAGCCGTCCTGAGAGAGCCTATCGAAGGCTGCGGCCTCTCTGTACACCCCGACCACTCTGCAACACGCGAGGACAGAGAGTACCTGTTAGACGGGAGTCCCTTTGACGTAGGGAATTTCAAATTAATGAGCACATGTGGATTGGGCAAGTGCTTGTCCGGTTTTACTAGCGAGCCTCTAGGCTTGCCCATTCGACCGCCGTCCTCCCTATTTACGAAGCGTGTGCCTTCCGGAACAAAGTCGGTGTCTCAAATTTACGCCGCCGGAACTAGTGGTTCAATCAGGAACGGACGACTCGCGAGCTCTTCCACTCGTACCTGCTGTTTTGCAGCTACTTTGTTATATATCGCTTTACATTACCTTAATACATAATTTGTCGCAAAGATAATGTACTGACGAGTGCGAAAGTAAGGGAGTCAACTCGATCTTTAGAAGCTAAAATGAACAGCACTAGACGTAACTGTTACTGTTGGTTGTTGTTTTAGTACTAACACTGCAGGAAATCTCGGAGTCCGATAGATATTGCTAAGCAATGTCACTTCTTGAGTTATTATTGCGTAATATGGAATAATATGTGCTATAGAAACCTGAACATAAACATTGGCGACAGTACCAGCAGTGCATCTGCACGCTGCATTGTTTCTGTAATTACTCATAAAACCATTGTTTCCTGTTTTATAAAAATTTATCACCAGCATCTTGCCTACGCAAAACGAATATTTTGGGATGGCCGTGGTCAAATATGATCGTCGTTATAAATCCGTGAATGAAGAGTGAGACCACATAACACTTTTCACGTCGAATAGCAAAAAAACAAAAACGCGAGCGTCACGTGCGAGCGCTCCGCTTCGAGCTAGGAAACAAACGTGACCAACTGGAAATCAATACAGTTCTACCCACCCATCCATCTATCCATTGATCACGAATGACTACAAAAGGCACGGAAGCAAATAAAAGATAGAAATAATGAAAGACCAACTCAGAAGTTCATCTTTACAGACTGAAACTTCGGGCAGCTTCAATGCATGGAGAGGAAGATGAACAGAAACAGCGACACGATGTCGGTATTTAAACGTGTCGTGTACTAAAGGACGCAATCTGAGCGGAATAACCGGCATTCCCGTTGCACGGACTCTACGAGAACCGATTAAGTGAACACGTCGCCTCAGCTTCTCTGCACAGTGCTCAGATCATTCCGGACATCTGCGGGGCAAGCGGATCATTGGGAGCTCGCGACTTATCCCAATCCTCTCCGTTCTCTGAGTGCGTCGCCGTACCCAACGACCGGTCAACGGAACTGCTATGGTTGAGCAGCGCCGCACCAAGGCTGGAATCGCGGTTCACTGGCGAGGAAAAGCTGTGCTGCTTATTCTCCGCCTCTCTCTGTCTCGCTAGCTAGCTCGTTGTAGCAGTATCGACGTTTCCTTGAAGATTACTGGCGTCGGCGTCTACAGACTGTTGCTACGTCTTTCAGAAGCGAGCGTGTCGTTTCTCGGTTCTTCTTTTCCGTTTTATTTCTCTGATCTTGTAACTTGTCCCGTCTTATATCTCGCGATATCTGCTTCCGCCTGAGACGCTGAGCGCGTGCCGGCGAGTCCCAATTTATGCCGGTATACGTTCTCTTGTTACATCTTTATACGATGTCCCCACTTACGGCAACAAAGAGAAGTCATGCGCTAGCTTTGCCGCACCGGAAATGCGGCACACGTCTTATGCCGAATGTCACGGTTCCAGCTGTTTTGCCCGATTCCCGGATCACGGTGTGCCTTCCCACTTGCTCATGTCTGTTTACTGCGGCCGATTTGCCTTCCTGACAGCGTTAGGTCGGAGGGAGCAGAATTCGTGGTCAGGTCGTCGAATTCGCGTTTTCGCATAGCAGTACGTCTTTTGAGGCGTAAAGCTGAAGTTGTTGACGAAGTTCAGGTTTCACTCAACCGGAATGACGTACTTTACTGCAGCTGAAAAGCATTCTTACGTTTCCGCCACGTTGAAACGCGCTGTTTTGCCGACGTATACCTTAATGGATGACGTACATATAGAGAGACCCAATTGATACCATTTAAGCGATGACCAGCGCGGCCGAGGACGGCAAATGATTGGGTGAGGTGACACTCCGTTCGACGCATAGTGACCCATGTGAGATCTTGGGCGTGCAGACATCGTCGTCATCGTGGGTGGCGTGTTTGGGTGCTGTCGCATTTGAAACCAATAGTGTTTCAACCACAGAGAGCTCGGCAGCCAGATCCGACATCAATATACCTGGTCGCACAAAGAAGCACCGTAACAAGTGGCAAAGTTGCTTGTTTCAACCACAGAGAGCTCGGCAGCCAGATCCGACATCAATATACCTGGTCGCACAAAGAAGCACCGTAACAAGTGGCAAAGTTGCTTGTTTCAACCACAGAGAGCTCGGCAGCCAGATCCGACATCAATATACCTGGTCGCACAAAGAAGCCCCGTAACAAGTGGCAAAGTTGCTTGTTTCAACCACAGAGAGCTCGGCAGCCAGATCCGACATCAATATACCTGGTCGCACAAAGAAGCACCGTAGCAAGTGGCAAAGTTGCTCTGACTAACGAAATGGAAAGGGGAGAGAGTAGGTTAAAGTGTGACGTGAAAATGAAAAGAGAGAATAGATCCATGAGCCGATCAAACGTTGCTGGCCTTAGCCAAATATCGGGGACGTTGCCGTCTCGCATTCGTGATTCACGTTCCATCTCATCCTCGGAGAAAACGCATCGACCACAAAAACGCTCCTCTTATGTATGTCCCGGGTCTGCGCCTCAAGTTCACTAGACCTGGAACCAGACGTCCCTCAACTGCTATCGCAATGAAGCGGAACGTATTTGAATGTAGGGAGAGTGAAGCTAGTCCTCTGTGGTGGCTGTCGGCCAGCCGGGATGCGCAAGAGCATCGACCGAGTTTCGACCGTCCGTTAGATTCGCGATGCAGCTGCCACGTCTGCACTGTGCGTGTTTGTGTGCGTGTTCTTGTTTGAGTGTGTCCAGAGGCGATCGTACGGAAATGCTCGCCGATCTACTGACCAAGCGTTTCGATCGAGACGGAGAAGAGCTGCCGGAGAGGGACGAGCCAACCGTCCGAGCCATGTGTCAACGGATTTATCCGTGCGTGTCGAAGGGAGGATGACATGCCCGAGTCCACGCCACTGTCTCGTTGCCCTATATAGACGGCTGCTTGTTGTCGACGTCGAGTTACTGCCAACATTCCGGGAAGTTTTCAGTGGGACTACCCCTCTCCCAACTGCTTCCTCTCGACAGGTCTCTTCAGCGTTTCATCGTTCAAATATGAGACCGCATGGGCGCCGCTGATAAGAGCAATGCTTCCGGTCCGTCCGTCCGTCCGTCCGTCCATCCATCCATTCATCCATCCATCCATCTGATAGATCTCGATAGATAGATAGATAGATAGATAGATAGATAGATAGACAGACAGACAGACAGACAGACAGACAGACAGACAGACAGACAGACAGACAGACAGACAGACAGACAGATAGATAGATAGATAGATAGATAGATAGATAGATAGATAGATAGATAGATAGATAGATAGATAGATAGATAGATAGATAGATAGATAGATAGATAGATAGATAGATAGATAGATAGATAGATAGATAGATAGATAGATAGATAGATAGATAGATAGATAGATAGATAGATAGTGGAAAAGTTCAGTGGGTCCGGTACGTACAAAAAAGTAGCGGGTTCACGTACGAGAAAGCGATTCCTTTATGGATAACTTTGCCCGTGTGTACCCTTTACATCATTTTCCGTCTCTCTCTCGCTCTTCTGTTAAAGCAATGAATTATTCGACAAATTTGAATTATATGTCTTTCCTCCCCCCTCACGAAGGTAGCCGGTTGAATAAAGTCTAATTATCCTCCCTGCCATTCGTTCATCTCCTCTATTGCATATTTTAACGGCGGAGCAGCGCAGGAGTTCTTCACGCAACAAAGCCGTTCACGGTTAGCTTTCCGCTTGTGCGCCAAACGCCTCCCATATCCTTATCTTATCTTATCTTCTACCTCATCTTGAAAGCCCTGATCGCGCGACCAGGCACGCATCTTCAGCATTCATCAAAGTGTGTTTGTTCCGCTCCCCCACCGCTGAAGCTACTGCTCTTGCGAGTTTATGTTTGGAAAAATAAACTTCCCGTCACCGTTATCATAAACACTGAACTCTAATAGCAAGTTGTCGCTTCAACGTTATAACGCATTTTTGTTTGTGTGATAATAATGTAGGAACAACAGAGGAGACAGGCAGCGGCCGCATCTCGGTGCGAGATAATTAAGACATTTAATCACCCACTAATGCACATGACACCAAGCTAATGCCGTTATGCTATGCTCAACTACCGTGATCTCAATGGGTAATAAATATTAATGGACGCTTCGCTCATACCATAGCGTGGGGTCATGACACAGCGCACCTCACTAACCCTAAAAGTTCGCTTGCCGTGTACATCAGAACTGTATCTCACGGTATGCGCACACTGTATACCTCAATGTCGCTAAGTGTAAACCACCACACATTTCTACTAATCATTTACCTAACTTTTCAGTTTGAAAAAGAATCACTCCTTCAAGTTCGTTGCCAGTTAAAGCTCGTTATGACACCTCACTATGGATACGACAGAAATGGGAGGATTATGAAAGCGAAAGTAGTTGTTACACATGACTAAGAAATTAAACACGGCTGGAAGTGGAGAACGCTAGCAGAAATTTACCTTCACTTAACCCATATATGCCCAGTGTCCTACATATAGGACGCTTCTTTGATGCATTCTAACATCAGTAGTTCTTTAGCTGATGACTAGCGCCACTTAGAGCACATCAAACAGGTCTTATTCTCAACGTGTGCAAGCCTACACATTGCTTGCTTTTCATCCCACCACGTGCCGACCGCTTTCTCCGGGCAAACGCGTGCTTCGTATGAAAGACGTCTTGTAGACGCGCACCGACCACACTTGTCCATCAGCGTAAACAGACAAGGTGCGCTCACTGACATGAGAAGACAACTCCTCGCTGTGAGAAGTGCAATGTCGGTATGCACGTGAAATGTTTCAAGGCTTACCACACCCGCACATAGCACCCATAATGCCCAGCGTCCAGTATGTAGGACCGCTTGAAAAACAGTGTCGCGTTTACCTGGCAGTAAATAAAAAACTTGTGCTTTCTTTTGAGGGTACAAGTGCACTTTTTTTGTGAAAAAAATAGTTGTTTTGTCATTTTTTCTGAGTTTGGGCATATATGGGTTAAGACGAGTGTATAATTTTAGGCTTAAGGTCCATCACAGGTGGAAGGCATGAGCGATAACATTTCAAGTGCCAGAATTCATTTCGTCGTTAGCTTGGGTTGTTCTTGTGTGCCGCCGCCTCTATCTGTGTCATACATTACTCGTATGCATAACTTTCATTTCAGTGAGGAGGGGACATAGCGGCAAGGCAAGGGAAAAAAAAGGGAAGAGCTAGCGCCAGAATTGAGCGGTATATGGCAAGCAAGTGCCCGAAACGTGCGTGCTTTTCTGGCGGACGCGCATAATGGCCGCTGTTTATTGTCGCGAACATGGAGGAAGGAAACCTAAGGAGAGGCCCTCTATCCGAGCTGCAGTGAACGAAAAGTGTGGCGGAAGTCACGTGCTTTTGCAGGGTCTTGTGGGATTCCTTGGTCACGCCGTCGTCTCGTGTCGTCTGCATCACCACCCATACGACCGCGTTGTTGAGAGAGTCGTTTGGGGAGTTCCGAACGCGCATTTTTGTGCAGCTGTTGCACTTCAAAGATGATGCAGTGTGTTGGAAGCCTAGAGTGAGCGTTGGTATTCGCGGTTGCGAGTTTAGTTCATATTGCTTGCGGTCGAAAGCGGTTGTTTCGAAGCCCGCGACCGCTCCTCCGAAAACGGTTGGCGCCGCAGCTTCGCCGTTTTTCTTCGGCACTGTGCTATTGCCTGCCTCAGCGATGGAAGGCTAGAATTCCAAGACGAGAACGGCCGCGCCTACGGCTCTTAAAGCGAGACGCGGCGGTGACCCGTTCCCGTGTACGACGGTCACAGCTATCGGAAAGCTGGCCCAGTGTACTCACCGAAGCTTTCAGAGTCAAGAATTACAGACGTGCCGGACCCAATAGTGTTCGACACAGTAAGGCGATTTATTGTTTGAATTATTGCATCCTGTTTACGTTTTACGATATGGTCGCAGTCGGCCGACCCGTGCTACTGCAAATAATACTCGTGCGAACGCATCGTGACACACACGGGCAAACAATGATTCGGAGGCGCTTCGTCTTGTCAAATATAAATAGCACCACCAAATAAGATTTCACTGTTACATTGTGTTCCGTACCCCGAACTTACCGCATCTGCAGAAAAAAACGGCCTGTCCGTGGCGATTATCCGGCCGAGTCGCACCGTTGCTGTCTTGCATTCAGCGGATTAAACACAAAGTGCAAAGCTGCAAGTTTATTGTAGATGCACAATATGGGCCGTAATGAGGCTGCGAGTGGCACCCAGGCATTCTACAAGCGAGTATCGCAGCACGTTCGCTCTTAATCGGCACAAAAGTTTCGCTTAATTTTCCAGCTCGTCTGTCCGCTCGCGCGGCTCGCCTCCCTCTCGCCGGCGCCAGATGCGCATGCGCGAGCACGCCGAAGCGTGCCCTACCTTGCGAGGAGGAGCCCTGTTCCCTCCCCCCACTTCCGGATTCACAAAATGTGACGTAACGGCCTCTCCTCAGTCTTCCTTCCTCCATGGTCGCGAAGCTCTCGCGCGACACACCTGGCCGCGCGCGTAGGTACATCCCTCGCGCTAATACCGCCCCTGGTGACGACGGTGGTGGGGCTATTATAAGGCGGCTTTGCCTCTCCGGTCTTGTAGATCACTTCCGTCTACCCATTGCGCCGTCGTCAAGCCGGTTGTCGCGTTTTATGGCTTTGTAGATGGCGGTCTCGACGGAAGCTTGAGCCTACTTCTATATGCTCAGCTCCCGTATGGCCTGTAATTTGTTTTTCTTTGTGCTGCTGTCCTCCCCCTCATCTCTCTCTTTAATGCTGCTGTGCGAACGTAGGTGTTCAAATAAGTAGATAAAACTGGCCCTGTGGTCAGTGCTCGCGCTCCTAAGGCTATGTGAGATGGCGCGACTGTGTTATATGGGGCAATAAGTTGGGCGTTTTCGTAAAGCTGCATGGTGGGCCAGTGAACAGCGAAAAAACGCAATGTTAGAGAAAGAAGTTGCATAAATCTTAAACGGCGCGACAACTCAGACGAAAAAATACGATAGTAAACACACGAACACAAGCGCGTTATAACACATTATTGTTACTATCGTATTTTTTTCGTCTGAGTTGTCGCGCCGTTTAAGATTTATGCATCCGTACCAACTCGCCCAGCTGTCAGTGCTACAGAAAGAAGTTGAACGCGACAGGTGCTTACTTGAAACCAACGTTTATTTAAAAGCGCGCGTGTAGTATAATATACTGTTCCAGTGTCTGACCTCCCCAATTAGTTATCTAAAATATAAAAAAACGCACAGCGCTGTCACTATTAGAGTATGCTCAAAGACACAGGCCCTTAAGTAGAGTCGGCTAACATTCAGGAAAAGATGGTAAGCAATCAGCGGTGAATTCTGACGGAGTAGCTCAACGTTCAGTACTGCTAAACAATTTAGATGTCCCTAGAAGTAAGAAAACTTTTTTTTTTCTGCACCCTCAGACACATTAGGTTTGAAGTGTTCACTTGTTGCCTTGCCATAAGGCCTTCCCCATTTAGCATTGAAACCCTACACAAACACACGGAGGCTTGTAAAAAAGATTAGCTCAACAAATATCAAGCTGATGAGAGTGCCTGCCCTATAATACACGTTTTCTGCCATGATACCTAAGAGGATTTAGTTTATCCGGCTCGAAGTAAGGTTAACAGGTTCTTTCTCGCCAAGCTTACCAAACTAAGGAAATAGCACTAAACTTTTTACTAGTTCCCTCCAGATATAAAAACTATGGTAGTAGGTTTATCAGACTAAAGATGCAGTCAGAAAAATACGGCGACTTACGCTTATTTGAAAGCTTTACTTTCTGACTAGCATTGTGAGCGTAAGATATCTAGTACTAGAAACACTTGTACGTTTCTCAAGTTCACTCATAGATTTAAAGCATTATTCCTGTGAAACATGGAAATCACACAGATTAAGAGCCTAAACAAACAGAAAGCCTGCCATGACATCGCCATTTTTTTTTTCATTTGTTTCATCCGGCCGTGGCGTCCTTCACGGCTCGTTATGTCAGGTAAATATTTAGCGTATGTCTAGCTCTGCACGGAAAGAAAAAAGGAAAGAGAAAAAAACAAACAAAACAAAATAACTGGTACGACGCTACACACTCTTCAACGATTATCAGGCTTACATATTGTGTTCGTATAAATTCAAGCCAAACCACATGTAGAAGCGAAACGCAACGATGGTGGCTGTTGTCTCTTTAATACACCCAAAAAAGTACGAAGACTGGTTGCGCTGACTTAAAGGAGGTCGGCGATGATCCCTTGGGATACCGCAGCCTCCACACGCGGCAGTTTAGACGAATCGGTAGACCTTAAATCGAATGCTTACCTGATCGTATGCCTTCTTTATCTTTTCTTTATGCTTTTCTTTTAATCGCCCACCAACTCAGAGGTGACGTGATCACCCATAGTTTCAGAGGGGCGGCGCAGTGAAATGGTAAAGAGAGCGGCAGCACGAAGCGTTCGCGAAAATTTCGTGCGCCGAACGATGGTGCGTTAAAATTTCCAACGGAGCCTACCCTGAAGCATGCTTCGGATTCGAATAGTTGATTTGGAAGGTGATAGTGCTAATTTTGGTTTCTTCAGTCAGTAGCTTTCAATGCAGGAATGCTGAATGACCCTTTACAGTTCACTCCGTTTGACGCCGTCAGTAGTTTTCACACCTGCATTTTTTTTTACCACCATTCTTTCACACCACACTAGTTAGCGACAGGGGTACCAATATGGGCTTGTTGGTTCATCTCAAACTGCCTTGTAGCGTAGCGCGGAAACCCGCAGAGGCAAACGAGAAGTACAGGACGAACACAAGCGCTAACTTTCAACAGTGAAAATTTTATTTTCAGGATCGGTCATATTAAACACAAAATCATGTGACAGTGATGACAACTACAAGCCACTGTCATTCTTGCAAAAATAAATCTGAATCTGTAAGGTTGGTAATAGAAACAGATCGCATCATTTCTGCCGGCGACCACTGTATCAGCAAGCCGTTACTGTCCTTGTCCGCCAAATAAATTGAGTATTTACGCATGCCCTGAAATTGTTTGGTTACAATGTTTAAACTGTTGTCCGCCGGTATGGCGGAAGATATTGAAGGCTCTTTCCATGTCCATGATTTGTAAAACGAAAAGTTGTCATCACTATCACGTGTTTTTCGGTATATATATGAACAATCCTGAAAATAAAATTTTCGTTCTTGAAAGTTAGCACGTGTTAGGCACGCACAAGCTAATATGGTAGGAACATCCGCGCGCTCGAAGCAGATGTCACAGCTTGTAGTGACATATGAGACAGTGGTACATTCTTTTTTTTCCCTATCGGGACTTTGCTTTCATTTTTTAGCCAGCTTCAGCTTTACTTCACCCTTCTTCATCACTCTATCGTTTTACCTTTCTACATTTCACTCTCACCGCTAATTGGAAGCCATTTTAATTTCCTCCCAGTTTCTCGCGCCGGTCTGACTGACACGCCAGCTTTAATTAAAACACACCCTCGAGAACCGCGCGCATTAACGCTTCGTCTCTAATTGCCTTTTTTCTAGATTTTGTGGACTTCCAGTAGTCTCGAACCTCGACTCCCTCTGCAAATACAAATTCAGAGCACACATACAAGAAAGGGACAAGTATCTCGCCATTCCTCGTACCTAGAAGCTTCTCTGAAACTATCGGAAGTGGTTTCAAAACCACTTTCCATGGCAAGAGGACAACTTCTGACCGAAGTGAAGGACAAGTCACAGTACGAAAAGTTAAGAAACCTTGTGGCACTTGGCGACAACCCCATCTCTGTTAGTGCACACCGCACTATGAACTAAGTCAAGATGTCGTTTCAGACGAAGAGCTCGTAGGTGTCTCTGATGATTAACTGTTGGGCGGATGGAAGGAGCGAAATTTTACTACATACACAGGGGATCAAAATGAGTTTAGACAACAAAGAACTACCGACCAGACACAGAATGCTCACCGTTGGAACCAGTACACCCCCAGACACATTACAAACAGGATATATATAAATTTGCGTGTCAGGCCCTACATCCCAAACCATCAGCGCTGTTAAGGGCCAGAGATTCGGGCATGCGTCTCAAAACTTCCGTGGGCTATCCCCTCGTCCAGAATGCACCACCATGGGACACTATTTTGATGACTGCAAAGCGGAGGCTGAGGCCCATTGCGCCAACTGTGATGAGCCCACCCCGCATATTCCGCATATTGTCCTTCCTAGAACAAGTAAAAAAGAAATCCCCACAGTCATTCTAACAGAACATCAGCTTCAGAGAAACCCGACAACGCGCAACACAAACTTGCCTACACAAACCCTCGTTCGCCGATGTAGTGCAACAGAGGGCATCACTACAACGGCCTCAAGCAGTCGCCCATGCCACGCATAGCGTGCTGAGGGGGACCACCACCCGCCCCGACTTATATGTCGGATTTGAAGTCATTTCTCCTCATGATAAAGTCGGGGTAAAAAAATACTCGATAGAATTGAACTATAAGGTTCTTCGACGCGTGGCTAGGTAATTGAGCACGCTTGTTCCGAACCGAGTACATTCAAACTACGGACCGTTTCAAAAGTTTTTAAAATAATCTACGCGATTCAACTTACGACATTGTGAACACCTTTCTAAATGCTCAAGAAGAATACGCATCAACATTGAAATTCTTGATTCCCACGATTTATTGTTGCTGTTGTAAGGAAACGCATAAATCTAGCGACAGCTTCCTCATCTTCGTGAATTAAGTATATTTTGTACGCGTTTTTGGTCTATACATATAAAAAAAAGAAGAAGAGCAGAAGTTGAGCACCATCATGTGACCTCTTTCTTCTTTCGCATCTGCATACTACGTGTGCTCAAGTGGGCCCTTTTTTTTCGGGAGCTCATTCTTCACTGCAAAATCCAAACAACGTGCTACTGGAATAGGCCATACTGAAAACAAAAGCTCTTTTAATCTACAATTCATGTTGCAATACGGGCATACGTTCTAAGGTATTCGAAATTCGAAACAAGTTTACGAGCTGCGCACAGATTAAGAACGCTCTTTGGGGTAGAAGTAAATATAAAATGGACGCTCCCATTCCATCCACTCGGGGTATCCTTCAATTTATTATCGTTGACCAAGAAGGTTCTCCACTGGCTACTTCATATATATTTCATCTGCTTCTCCTGGACAACCAAATGGGAAAAAACGGGCCCTGGTTACGATATTGATTCACAGTCATATTCAGTAGTCTGGCTGTTTGTTTTCAAAGGTGTCTCCTGGAATAAATTTTTTCCCGAACATAGGGAAATATACTGTCAACATTCTTTCTGTCACCTAACTTTCAGTGACTTGTTCAGAGCCTCTCGCTAAATATAATTGCAGCGCACAACTGGAAATTCTGGACTTTACTACAATCCTTGAAAAGCAGTCTTAGATTATCTAAAGAAAATATGAAGTTTCAAAGGTGTTAGAATTGCGTCTCGAACTGTCAGTTCTGCGGCTTGTTTCTCCCAAGATATGGTTTATACTCATAGGTGTTGTTATGACACATTTTTAATTCTAGGAATGCGAATTGAAAGAATAATAATCAAACCGTATTTTGTTTGTTCAAGAAGCGCCGTGATTTGGAATACTAGGCGCATAGAGAAGTACACAAAGTAAAATAACCCTGAGCAATAGTTCGCGAATAAAAAGCAAGAACAGCTGGTAACAGACAAAAAATCACCGCCCAAGCACTCCGTACAAATGGTTAACCAGCGAAGCTGAAATGTGCGGCCCCGGTGTTTAGCAGTGAGTTCAACCCGACGCTGCACTGAAGCCTTCCACAATTATCGTTGCGTGGTTGTGGTCGAACCACAGGCGGTCACAGACGTCGCAGCCGAAGCTGGAGAAACTGTCGCCGAAAGCGGGCGTTCGCCCCGGCGAAAGCGCTCCTGCAATCATCTCGTCGACGCTGTCCTGCCCGCAACGCCGCTTCTTCGGCGCGTCGTTGTTGCAAGCGTTTGACATCGCGAGCCAACTCGGCGGCGTGGTTTGCAGGATCCGCCCGCCACCGGCACTTGCATTCCCGTTCGCGATTTAGGCCGCGTTCACACTTGGCCTCGAAAGAGGCGAAACCGGCAAAAGACACCGGAAATCTGCTCGCTTCGCCGCCGAAGCGGCCGGAAAATCAGGCGGCGCGAAAATCGCTCTCGGACCGATTTTTCCGGCACGCGATAGCGGATCGCCTTTCCGCTTCACGGCTTTGGCTGTGCTAGCTCAAACCACGTGACCTAAACAACCGGCCACAAGTTCAACATGGCGGCACAGGCGTCGGCGATGGCTCGCATCGGCGCTATTGCAAACTACCCGTGCAGCACGACAAAGCTCACGGCCTCGACAAGGACGCGTTCATCGAGAGGGTGGTTTGGATTACGTTCGCCGAGAACACTGGAATTATAAGAAGCTGCAGCAGCAGCGAGTCGGCATGCCCCAACGCGTCTCGCGTTTGCACAGTCCGTTGAGACGCGCCGCCGCCGCTGCAGTGGTGTCCGCTCGTGTTGTTTCTGCTGGTGTATCTCCCGAAACAAGGTTTGAAAATGTGCAAACGGTTTCTTTTCAGTGCCTTGCATGCATAACTAGAATTCGGCACGAAATTTAATGCTCAGGAAACGGGCAAAATGGAATGAATTCTCAAAGTGGTCAAGGCGGCGGCGGCGGTGGCATGTACGACGGGCAGAACGAATGTGAACGTTTCAGACGCGCGCGGACGTGGTTTTCCGGCCGCTTTAGCGTTTTCGCTTCTCAAGTGTGAATGTGCCCTTAGTGAGGCTTGGAAGGCTGCCGGTACGCAGTTGCTGCCGGCACTCGTCCTCGCGGGTCTGTTCTTGTGCCCGGACTGCAGCATCGGCCCGGCGAATGCGAGCTCTCTCACGTTTCCACTGTCGGCGCTCTGCTGAAGTTGTCCGCTGTTCGGGAGTTCGTAGGATCCGCGGCTTACCTATCAGAGCTCCCAGTCGAAACTGATGCGCGCGTGCTCGGCTCGGCGCTACGGCTGCGACGGGATGGACGACGTCACTCACGACCCAGCCAATGGCGCGCGAGCTTGGGTACGACGTTCAGAACGACGTAACTGATAGCACAGCCAATGGAGACCGCTCGTGACACAGATTCCGAGCGGTTTTTCGTTTCTCCTAGCCATATACAGCTTTCGCTGTAAAATTCCACATCAGGAAAACAACAAATTGATTGCCCGACAAATGAACCAAATGCAATAGGTAATAGAAGAAATAGATTATTTGGTATCAGGGCAATTTTATTATTATCATGAATTGCGATTTGCTCCACCGATATTAATTTCGATGATGGTGGCAATGTGGGCGTCTTGGTATTACATGATACTTGAAGGTGGCGCAGGCTAAGGAGAAGGCCCCAAAGAAAGGCACCCTCGACCAACACAGCGCTAACTTTCAATAACTGGTTTATCATTCTCTGATCCCTCTAGTATATACTCTCACAACGTCATACGTCGCGTGTGTACATTTCTAACAAAAAACAAACCGTAAACTACGTGCACACTTCACAGAGACATGACAGAACAGTGTCACTGAGCACGGGCGAGTGCATTTATCCAAGTTACTTAGCCTAATGCAGTTTATCGCGAACACATGTAATCACCCTCCTCATTTGTCCAATTATCTCGAAAAAACACTATGATGTGATGAATGCGCTCTTTGTAGCTGATGGCCTAGACCACTGTCTCAACTAATTTCTTTTCTGACAACTAAGGATTTTCAAGCCTTTCTAATATAAACTAAAGTTATTTACTCGGATCACTGTAACAAGAGAGTGAGAAGAAACTATTTTAGCGGAGGGTGTGGAGGGGAATTCACGATCTAATTGAGTTGCGCCGTAGGTCCAGTGCTGCATGGCTTTCGCCGCCCGGTGGATGTTATCCAGGATCGTGAATAGCGCTTATAGGTCCGAGCTGGCGAGATGTGTCTACAATAGAGCACTGCACGGGCCGGGATTTTCGGCCGCCCGGCCCGGGCCCGGAACTTGTTTAAACTTACCCGCCCGAGCCCGGCCCGGTGACTCAAAGCGAGACCCGGGCCCGGCCCGTACCCGAGGAAAAAATTCGCCTACCCGGCCCGGCCCGGCCCGACCGCAGATCGGGCCCGACAGGGGCCCGAGCCAATAATATAGGTGGTGTTGCCCGAACACGAAATCGACGACAAGGTGTTTTAAGTGGCAGATATCTACGATTTGGTGGCGCATGCTTCGCTAACAATTATACATTAACCTACGGTAATTTCTTGTAAAAAGGGGATCACGGTGAAAACAGCTGAGCTGATACACTGGATGCAATGAATGTTTGCTTGGCAGTGGTAGACTGTACCTACTTTTTCTGCAAATACTATGGGAATGCAATCAAGGCTTCGAAGAATGATTGAATAAAAAGATGAGGAAATCGACCACAAGAGAATAAAAATGCGTTGACGTTGCGGGTCCCAGAATGGGAGCCTTGTTCACAGTGATTCTGAACAAGGCTCCCGTTCTGGGTGCCGAAACGTCAATTATGGGGAGCATCAAGAGCGTTTCGCAGCAGATATTGTAGCAAAGAAAGTGACTTGCAGCATGAGTTGAATTTCAATACAGAGCGCAATAAAAACAGAGGACACAAGGAACAGTACGCTCTCTTCCCTTTGTTTACATTGCGGTATATTAAAATTTAAAGCATGCTCTAACGACAAAGCGAATCGTGTACCCTTCTGGATATGTAGCGCCTGTCTTCAGCATAGTAGCACCTTGCCCCCGGAGAAAGAAGTATTTGACCTTGCCACGGCAAGAAAAATACAGAAAGAAAGCAAAATTCATTATGTTCTTGTACTTACACTAACCAAGACAAAAATGATAATGAACCGCGCGCACCTAGTCTACTTTTAGAAATACGTATAAGCAGCCGAAAGGAAGAAAAAAATATTTGTCATAGCATTCATTTTATCTATCGCACCGCGCTATAGTATATACACATAGCATTTTTTTGTGGCATATTTTACTGCTTTTTTCTTCAGATGTCATTGTGCAAAAAAAATCAAATTATCAATAGTACCGGCTTTAAGCACGTCATGGGCTGTTGCATCACATATCCTGCCGCGCTAAAGTTTCTCGCACTGCTTGCGCTAGCCGCAGGGGAGTACATCTGCCTGGCGAATTGTGCTTCCACCACTGCAGCAAATTTAAAATGTCTCTGCGGACTTCAGCACAATGAACCAGAGGCATAGCCAGAAATTTTTTTCGGGGGGGTGAAATGGCCATTTTTGCTCTGTATGCCATGGTGAAAAAAAAAATTTCGGGGGGGGGGGGCACGGGCCCGATGTCGATGTGCCGTCCCCTGGCTACGCCACTGCAATGAACATAGCTGTCCAGCTCATTCCTTCATTTCTCTCGCTCCCGGATGTCGTGCCGGTCTTCAATGTCATCTATAAAACTCCTCTTTGAGGGCTTCGCCTTGCAGTTTTCAGCAGCGTATGCTATGCACGTTATGCACCGTGCTCTCTTTCTTTTTTTGATATTATGATGGTGTACGCCTTCCTAACGATGTTGTACTGGTAGAAGGTGTTCATTGGGCTATACGACTGACAGGAGGTGGGCGAAGAGATCTCGATCAATTCTCTGGGTTTGTTCCAGTTTGGTAATAAAGGCGTGAATAAGCTTTTAGACGCTTACTCATATGGCTCGAGGTAAATGGACATAAATCACATAGCACGGAATTCGTAATTGTCTTTTTTCATGCCAGGCATTTCGTAAGCGGATATACTTTGCCCGACGCCTTGTTTTTAATGGACCTGTGCTATTTCTGCACATTCCAACACTGTTGCGGCAGTATCATGTATCTCTCGCACTGTATAGCGCCGGGGTCTCAAACATGCGGCCCGCGGCCCACCCACGACTGCCTTCGTCGGATATTTTTCTCTTTATAAGTACGCCCTTAACCCTTTAAGGCACCACCTAAGAAAAACTGTCTGTAAATGTGTCAAATTGATACAGCGTTATTTCAAGGCACTCAGTATTCTGTTGCAACAAAATTAGTCATAATATGTCAATTTATGTGTGTTATTGTAACTAATCCCAATTAAGTTGTCAATAAATATCTATTTATTACGAGGTCATTGATGCTCTGTTTTGGCATAAATAGAATGTAATGTCAGTGTAGAAATACAGTGAAAGTTCATTTTTGGTTATGTTCATTTTGAGCAGAGAAAAATTATACTTTTCACGCGGCTCGCAGAAAGCGGCACGTCGAACGACTCGTCGAAAGGGGTTGCGCCTTCAGCAAAGAGATCGTATGCAACAGTAAACTTCAAAATGAAGTTAAATGAAGACAAATTCATTATGCGGGACGTTCAATTCATCGAAAGCTTGATATATCTTGCTCCTACTTAGACCCTAATTGATACAAATAACAAAATCAAATGGCGTACACAGTTGTGTACATAGCGCTTCAAAGGGTTAAGCTACGTAGTCATGACAGGGCTAAACCATTTTCTTGTGAGGCACCCCATGCGTCCACCATGCGTTGATACATGACCGTGAAAGAAAAGTCTATATTTCAGAATCGGCATCCAGATTTTATTCATTTTGGAGGTAGGTATAGACATAATGTTGGAATCTCCCCCCCCCAAATACCCTTCAGTAATGACCGATATATGAGATATGGGAAAGCTATTTCAAATAGCAGAATTAGGTTACATTCGGTACAACCTATTCCTCACCCCCCCCCTACCCACTGTCCTGGCCCTTGCGGGAGTAAATTTTCGTGAATGCAGACCGTTATCTGATGTGAGTTTGAGATCCCTGCTATAGCGGAAGAAGGCGAAAGCTCAGACGCGGACAATGTGGGCGCACATAGCAGGCCGAGCATGTCCATCTCGTGTGACATGACCACTGGAAGCCGTGATGGAGCCACGGAAAACAAATGTCTTTATAGGGACACTATGTAACGAGACTCCGCGCAATCCTTTCGTTTTAGTGGAGGGCTGGAATATTCAATGTCGTTTCCCAGCTTTAGAGCTCTGGCGTTGATAACTTATAAATTTATTATACCAATTTAATTACTGTGATCATAGAATAACATTTGCGATATAAAATAATAAGGAATGCGAATAAAACCCAGAACAGCCAGATGTTAACTATGTAAGCGTCTGGTCTATTCACATTGAGCTCGCCCGCTTCAGATAAATCAATTAGCCCCATATGCAAGAAGCAAAAGGATTTCAGTACTTGTCCATCCTAGAACTCCAAATGTCTAGCTCAACATAAAAGAATCATTCTTTCGAGATAAAATGTGAAACATACATGTATGCGCAACGTCTTTGGAATAAACTTAAAGGGGGACTAAAGAGAACAATAATTTTTCCATTATCAGCAAAATACTCTCTTATAATTCCAAAATAACCACGCTCGCCGTGCCAATACTTGGTAAGCGCGAAAATGAGGGTGGCGACACCACCTTGAAATTCGCGCAGCAGAAGTCGTCCCGTCATAGATTCTGGCGGCGTCTTCTGGGGCCTACGTAAATCTTAATCGGTAAACATGAAGTAAATTGACCTCTGAGCAGCCCATAGACTTAACATACCAAGCTTCAGGAAATTTCGAAGAGCCAGTGCACCCAAAATACGACGAATACAGTTTGACATCCGTGACGCCACGCGCGGAGATTTCAGCACGAAATTCTAAAAATGAAACATTGACCTTGATTTCTTCCCTGTGTTAATAAACTTGTGGTGGTAAAATTAAGTATATTCAAGTTCTCAGAGTACACATTATCAGTCTAAACCAATTCAGTATTTCACTTTCGTGTTCCTTTAAGAACTGAGAAAAGACCAGGCCCGGCCCGACCCGAGCCCGCCACCTCAAACCCGGGCCCGGCCCTAAGCCCGGAGCTTCAGGCCCGAGCCCGGCCCGGGCCCGCCATGAAACCTACTTTACCCGGCCCGGCCCGGCCCACGGCCGGGCCGGGCCCGGGTTTTCGGGTAGGCCCGAGCCCGTGCAGTGCTCTAGTCTACAACTGCTCCAACTGCTCCTATGATATAGTTTACAAATGTATGCAAACTTATGGTTTTAGTTCACTCCCCCTTAATATATAAAAGAGCGTTGACGTGCCGCCACACCACGAACACATGTCCCGGCACAGCGTGGGCTGGATTTAATGCAATCTCGATACATTTGTATGCAAGTTCGTTTGGATCTTTCTCAAGTCTAGGGCGTCCTCGCTATCTAAGAATTTGTGAGGATCCCCATATGTCTGTCGTGTGCTCTGCCGGTGAGCGAGAATGTCTTTTGGACTTGTTAAATGAGGGTGGTTTGAGAACGATATATATTCACAAAGAAGATGAGTAATCGTTTACTCGCAACTACAGCTGTGACGTATGACAACTGATGTGTCACTGTGATGCGGAATGAGTATGCTTCCGTGGATGCCGCGTCAAACGACGGGCAGCCAATAGGCACCTTCTAGGCTCGTGATTTTCTGGTTCAAGAATAAGGTGTAGAGTCGGATCTAAAATATGGAGACGTACATCGGTGAATTCAGTCAAGTTCCGTGGTGCAAATTGAATCTTGCGCGTTCTCGAGTAATCATATTGCTACGAAGCGCTGTCGCAGCTGAAGAGGAAGACAGCTTAGATGAAGACGACGTTCCTTGATTCGCGCGTGGACTGTCTCTGCCTTGTAGGCCTGGCTCTGGGTGTCTGTACATACCGTGTAAATAATACCGTGTAATTTCTCCCCCGTAACAATATGTAATTCGGTGGTTCTTGATATTCGTACTATTTTAGAAAGGGATGATGTCATAGGCAGATCATACGGTCTTGTCTGTATATACTTCACTATACACGCTGCATTGACCTACGTGGTATACTTATGCTCTCATCTGCTATTCCTCTGTTGGATGGTGATTGAGAAGCTGTATGACAACGCTTAAATACTGCAACAAATTAATGGTGAGACCGCGCTTTTGTGTCTCTTCTGTCACCACCATCAAGGAGTAGTGGTGCCTGGATATGTGCAGACAACATTAGTAGTGTTGCCACGTCGATGATTTGCATATTCGGATTCGTGCAGAACGAGTGAGATATTCACACTATGTGAACGGCCACTAAAGCATCACTCTGAATTGTGCAAGCCAGTTCTACTGTGTGACCGTCTAACATTCTAACTGCAGTTTTCCGTGGACAGTGACATTACTTATGAGCAAGTAATGGTCCTCTCTTTGTTTCTGACGTACCTTACATACTTTTCTTAGTGTGGAAGAGCAGACCGGCCTACCGGAAGTGAATCGTCTGGCACTTTCTTTCTTTCTTCTTTCTTTCTTTCTTTCTTTCTTCTTTCTTCTTTCTTTTCTTTCTTTCTTTCTTTCTTTCACCTTTTCCGGTTATGCACTGGAAACATTAATGAGGAGAAAAAAAGAGGACACGAACTTCTACATTTCTTCGTTTGGATCGAGGACTGCCACCACTTACGCTGAGTCTGAAAGAAAAAAGCAGCACAAGAGAACGGCGAAAGGGTTATTGAAACCATGTACAAGGAATAAAAAAAAATAAATAAATAAAGGATGACACCCGGCTAAATGATCGCAGGAGTGCGGAAAGCGCTGGATGAAAACGGGAGCAGGAAGTAAGGCGAAG
The DNA here is from genome assembly GCA_030522465.1 of Rhipicephalus appendiculatus. Classification (NCBI taxonomy): domain Eukaryota; kingdom Metazoa; phylum Arthropoda; class Arachnida; order Ixodida; family Ixodidae; genus Rhipicephalus; species Rhipicephalus appendiculatus. The sequence goes on from JALIZH010002335.1 coordinate 21,561, forward strand.
ACGAAAAGATAAGTGTACATATAATGGCAGGAAGCTGATTACTTCCGCTGTTGAAAGTTTCCGCTATTGAAAGACTTCCGCTATTGAAAGGCAGGGAGAGTTTCCACTCCTCCCTGCCGGCAGGGGAGTGGAAAAGTACGCCGTGACTCCTGAGCCATCCTCTTCATTTTGAAGGCGTGCGCAACAGCCACTGGCTCTGGCTGTTTCTTCGACGTCATGCGGCTTTAAATTCAAGTTAAGAACGACGGTTTGAAAGCGTACCACTGTCAGTTTACTACCCGAGGAGAAATCATGGGTTTGACATATTTCTTACCACCCCTCTCGCACCAAACTTCGCGGGCGTTCTGAATACCTATGCATGAGAAGTTGATAACGTTCTACGACATCCCGGCCGAAGTTTTTGTTGCCGAACTTCGGAGCTGATC
>JALIZH010002337.1:0-19871 GCA_030522465.1 Rhipicephalus appendiculatus
GCTACCATGGTGGCGTCGTCATGCGCGCATGGGCGAGCTCCTTCGGGGCGAGAAACGGGTACCGCTCGAAACTATATTTCAACCGCACCAGAGTTGAGTGACGAGGAGACGAGCTTTGAGTCCGAAGATGACAGCGCGTCAGCTTCAAGCTCTGATGGCGACGATGTTTTGAGTCGCGAGTGGACATCCGTGGCGTTGATGGGTTAGTTTCGTTTACGCCCTCAAGTGGTCTCCTCCGCCGCGTGTACCTAGCGGATGATCTTTCTGCGCAATCTTAGAGCTACTCTTGTTCCATGCAAGTTCCACAGGTCGTGTGGGTGCGATGTGCTGGCGCTGGCTGTAGGACTTCTCTTCCCGCCATGAAGGCCGCTCCAGAACACATCTCGGCGCCGCACTACGGAGCGGCACGAAACCCCTTACGACGGCGCGCGTTTCGTTCTTCGTTTTATTGTCACGGCAGAGGTAATCAAGATCGTCAGCAAAAATGCAAATAAATATGCTTGGATGCATATTTTGTAACGCCATCCTATGCGGAGAGAAGTGGCTCATGCGAAAAGGTGACGCCAGACAAAGTGGTGAAGTTCATTGGACTTCTGATTTATATAGGCAGTGTTAGAATCACGGGAAACTATTTATATTAGGACAGCAGGAGGCTTTTCGCATCTGTGCAAAACGCGCGCGAGTGCACATGTGCCTCACGAAACCAAGGGAAATGCTTCACCACATGACACGAGAAGTGAAGCAGTACCTAGTTTGAGATATATATATATTTTTTTGCACATCCTAATATCAGGATTGTGGGGAACATTATTTTTTTTTTGTATTCCTGGGTCAATAATCTCAAAAATGTATCGTCTGAATTTTCTTCTTTTTGAATATATTGCATATAATTTTTTTTATTGCAGTGTTTTATCAGCTGGCTGCAAAGTATTACACCCTTTGAAAATCTTGTACAGGGTGTTCAAAACTAAGCTTTACGGTTTTCTTAAAATTGGCCGCTTGGAGGCGAGCGACAACCACATTTACGGATAAGCTGTGTATCCATTCGGACACAAAGTGAGAAAATAAATATCGCTGACAGCAACCCAATTAACTAAGATTGAATAATTATCTTTTCAGTGAGGGCGGCAAGCAGGCATGCTTGTATTGAAAGTTTGGACGCAGTCAAGCTTCTACACAGTTACACTTGGAAGAATTCTTCTGCATGCCTGCGCTCCTAGTTATCCCGCTACAAATATTAATCGCCGTTTGCATTGTCAACGCGAGTTATAACTACACTTGGAAGAATTCTTCTAGCATGCCTGTGCGCTGAGTTATCCCGCTGCAAAGATTAATCGCTGTTTGCATTGTCAACGCGCGTTATGACTTGGCAGATTATCGATGGCCGACGCTCTGTTCGCCAATATCAGTGTACAGCGTGTATTGCCTGTAGTTTGGATTTTCGTCTCCTGGGCAAGAGTTTGCCCAAACCTAATGTTTCGTCTTGAACCCACCGATGGCTGTCTTCTACAACGCCTCAACCAGATGACAGTCTTATTGCGCAGTTATGACATAGGGGTCGCATACCAAAAAATGAAGTGAGTGACGCGGGTGAACGCAACTATTCAACTTTAAATCCTGCACACATCCATTGCATTCATTACATGTGCTTGTTGTTAATATCCTCCAGTTGGACCACAACAGTCTAATTGTTTTGAATAGTTAGAGAGGATAATTTGTTCCGCACATTCAGTTGTTTTTTCATTAGTTAAATTTCGACTAAAAGTATGGATGATAATTTGCGTGAATTGAATATTGTTTAAATATTTTAAAACAATGAAATCGAACATAAAATTACTGTCCTGTGACACATACACCCTGTGAATGGAAGGACTTCTGCAAAAATGTTACTTAGAATTCCAGTAGACATTTCTTGACTGTGTTCAATTGCTAGCTCTCTTCAAAGGCTGTTTTGGGCTGACTTAAAAATGAAGAGCATTTTCTAATAGCAGAACATTATATTTCATTTTCACACCGATTGAGTGGCGGTGTATTTGCCACACTCTAGTGTTCATTGAATAGTACTTTTTGTACTCCAGGCTGAGTTCGAATGGTGCACTTATAGTGCTGGCGTTCTTTAAAAGTCTCTCAATCTTTCAGGTAAAGTAAGCAAACACTGATAAGTAGAGAAAGGGAGATAATGATTCATAGATATTTACGATATTGTAGTCTGTTTTCCTTGCACAAGGCCCGATATCATCACTCCACAACATCTTCGGCCTCCTCGAGGTCATTATGAGGCACGCCAATCTAACAAAAACGCTACTCTTGCACTTCCCTAGCATTAAATACAGCCACCTTGCCGGAACACTGAACCCGCTTCGGCAAGTTTAGAAGGTCGAGATTGTGACCACTTATAAGCCAGGGAGGGTTTGAAAGAGAATATGAGCGTTAGTAGAAAATGTTACGCAGATATGTCAGGCAACTTGACTGCGTACCACTTTCCAAAATAAAATAGTGCACCCATAGATGGCACCCGTTGAAAGTTCAAATCGTAGTGGAACATTTACTCACTTCTTTTGGGTTGTTCTCCACCGCCTGCAACGTTAAACAAAAAGAGAAAAAATTCAGTATACGCAACCATATTGTATACTGTGATGCAATCTGTAACGTTATCCTGCTATACAGACAGTTCACGTGTGATATTAGTGATTCCATCCTAGTGGGATATATATATATATATATATATATATATATATATATATATGAGAAGGAACAGACAAAGTTAGAGAGGATAATTTGTTCCGCACATTCAGTTGTTTTTTCACTAGTTAACTTTCGACTAAAAGTATGGATGATAATTTGCGTCAATTGAATATTGTTTAAATATTTTAAAACAATGAAATCGAACATAAAATTACTGTCCTGTGACACAAGTTATCTTTTCGTCCACTTTCCTTTCTTCACATTTAGATTACAATTATTTCTAATAGCTTCCCCCTATACTTTCCTTGCCATCTTTGTCTGTTCCTTCTCATTAATACTGTGTTTAACAAAGCAAACGAGCCCTTAAGTTTATAATTATCTGCTTCATATATATATATATATATATATATATATATATATATATATATATATATATATATATATATATATATATATATATATATATATATATATATATATACGCTTCTAAAAAAAACTGTTTATTGGTGACGTTTCGATCGGAGACCGATCTTCATCAAGACAAAATTTACCAGGCGCCGATGCGCTTTTATATCATCGCCGTGCCGAGAGAAAAAAGAAAAAAAAAACAAAGTGAGAAGAAGCGTACATACTGATAAGTGGTCACACGACCACGTGCGCGTACTGCTACATGCGCATAGCACCTGTATTTGGAAAATAAAAAATAAAAGAGAGAGTGGTCACACGACCATGTGCGCGTATTTCTACATAGACATAAACACATGTTTTCTAAAAAAAAAGAAAAAAAAACACGAAAACACGAAGTGGACATGTTAAGTACTTTCCTGTGGTGCCCCCGGCACATACCAAGATATACGAAGAAGCATGTTTCAAGAAAAAGTGAACAAACCAAAAATATGTAGATATACATCGATGGTGCAGGTGGGCACGTTAAGCACATTCCAGTGGTACATTGTGAAGGTTCACTACGCAGGCTCATCTCTTCCCGGAGCTTGAACACAACAACACAGTACATTCCTTTCGTCCATTGTCACGTCCCACCTATTCTCCCCTGCCCCTCCTTAGCTGCTCCTGAAGCCTAGTGAGGGGGTCTACGTTCCTACGATCTCCGGTCTGTGGCTCAAGAATAATTGAGAAGAAAATGGAGAGTGTTTTTCACATTTTTGACGTGGGGTTCGAATATGTCATTCACTCGGTTGTCTGAGGAGGGATTTCATTGTAGAGGGGGAATTATTCGAAAGTTGCCCACCCTTCTCGGAATGCGCGTGCAGATCTTGCATGGCCGACAACGTGTTCCGAGTGATATGCGAAAAAATACTAATAAAAAAAGGGAAAGAAGTTTGGTTAGGATCATTATTATCCTGAATCTTCCAGAGCGCGGATTGAAGACAGTGTACCCGGAGTGATATTTAGACCAGCCTTTAATGTATCAAATTTATAAATCATGTATGATTCGCGCTGCTCACGCTCCCTTGTACTGGAGAAACCGCTTTGTAAGAGTGTGACCTTGATGAAATCAAACGGGTGGTTTTTGGAGTTTATATGCCGAGACAGAGGCAGATCCGGAAGCGAATGAGCATGTGAACGATGGTTATTGAAGCGGGTGCGGAAGGCCGTGTCAGTCTGACCTATGTATTGAATACTGCATATTCCGCACTCGAGAAGGTATACTACATTAGAGCTGTCGCAGTTAAGGTTTGAGTGAATGGAGTATTTGAAATTGGAATGTGTGCTTTGAGCAACGTTGGTTACCTGTATGTGTTTGCACACCTTGCAGCGGGCCTTGCCGCATGGCTGACATCCAGTTATAGGTGTCTTATCGGTTTTTGAACGAACAAGATAATCTTTAATGTTTTTGGGGCGTCTATATACAACTCGCGGAGGGGAAGGGAAAATTTTTGATAGCCGTTCACTCTGTTGTAAGATGTTAAAGTGTTTCTTTAGAATTTTGTTTACGTTGGGGGGGGGGGGTTGCTCCCAAATGTTAGAACTAAGTTTTTCCGTCCCTCTTGTTTTAATTCTTTCTGCTGGTAAAGTAGCTGCTGGCGATCTAGGTTTGCCGCTTTATGTATGGCGTCGTTGACTATAGAAGGAGGATAATGTTGCTTTGCAAGTATGTTGCGCAAGTTCTCTGCGTTGGCCTCAAAGTCTTCGGGGCGGGAGCAAATTCTTTTGAATCGGTGGGCCTGCGAGTACGGGATGGACGTCTTGCAGTGACGAGGGTGACAGCTATCGAAATGAAGGTATTGCTGCCTGTCTGTAGGCTTTTTGTAAACGTTAGTAGTTAATGATCCGTCTTTTACCTTTACGTGGACGTCTAGGAAATTTATTTCAGTTGTTGAGTATGCACAGGTGAATGTTATGTCTGGATGAACTTTGTTGAAAGATTCTATAAAATTAATTAAGCTCTCTTGCGTATCCGTCCAAATAATAAAAATATCATCTAAGAAGCGTCTGTAAAGAAGTGGCTTAATTTTCTGGGTTGATAGAAACTTAGTTTCAAGATCATTCATAAAGATGTTTGCGTAGTTAGGTGCCATACGAGTCCCCATAGCAGTGCCATTAATTTGTAAATAGTATTGGTTATGAAACTCGAAGCTGTTGAGTTGAAGTACCAGCTTAGCAAGGGTTTCAATGACTGTTGGGTTTGGTGAGTCATCCAATTTATGCGCACTATAAGACTCTACTAATGTTTTGATGCCATCACTATGCGGAATATTGGTGTACAGGAAGTTACATCAAGAGTTACAAGGAAGGCACCATCAGGGATTTTTACATGTTTGATCGTCCTAATGAAGTGGTTAGTATCACGTAGGTAGGAGGGATGCGTAGGTGGTATGTCCTTAATTAAGGAGTCTATGTAACTTGATATTGGTTCGGTGAGGGTACCTCTTCCTGAAATTATTGGTCGGCCGGGGTTTCCTTTTTTGTGTATTTTCGGAAGCATATAAAACCGTCCTGGTGTGGCACGTGCTACAGTAAGCGCCCTAGAAAGTTTGGGATCTAACTCTCCGAGCTTCACCAGATCATGGAGTGCGGTGGTTATTATTGCTTGATGTTCTAGTGTTGGATCTTTATCAAGTGGTTTGTAGAAAGAGGTGTTAGTTAATTGGCGGGTGCCCTCTTGGATATAGTCGGATTTATTTAATATTACAATCCCTCCCCCTTTATCCGCTGGTTTTATGACGATATCTGTTCGATCACTGAGTGTATTAAAGTGCTTCATACTCCTTTCTTGAGAGGTTTTGGCTACTGCAGGTCTGTGTGTGTTATATTCCCGCAGTATGTCTTTTTTGGACGGCTTCGATGTAGGTATCTAGATGCCTCTCCCGCAGAGAGCTTGGTGTCCACTGTTGCCTTGAACTAGAAGGTATTATGGTAGTGGTTTCCCTCTGGGGGTTTGTCGAAAAAGTACTCCTCTAGGCGAAGATTCCGTGCGAAGTTATCGAGGTCTTGTAATAAGGAGAACTGATTGTATCGGCCAGTAGTGGGGCAAAATGTGAGTCCGCAGGAGATTACTGCTCGTTCATGACTACCAAGTTGAACGTTGGAGAGGTTAATTATCTTTTTCTTCTATGTTGTTTTGTGTGTTAGTAGTGCCTCTCGGCTGGTCGTTAAAGGTTTTATGCGTGCTTCCAAGTTGTGGCACAACCACTAGTTGAGGGCCCTCTGGATTGCCGATGTAGAGCTCGCAGAAGTACGGAAGTTTATCCCTTGCCATTTTTTTTCTCCTTAATTTTCAGGATTTCCTCTGTCCTCTTTTTTCTCAAAACGTTCTAGTTCAGCAACTTCTATAGTGGATAGGGAAGTATTAGATCTAGCTTGACGTTCCGCCGCCCTCAGAGACGCGAGCACCCTTTCACAGCGCGCCACAACGAGTTCGGTTAGTTTTAGTGAAGCAGATTTCAGAATTAGATTACATTGTTGGGTTTCCTCTTCGTCAAAGTCATGCATTGACGACTTAAATGATAGTCGAATGCCCTGAGGGGGGCGATACCATATCGTAAATAAATTTTGAGGCTTCGCACATGCAGGTCATGGCGTAGACGTTTATCAACAATTTTTCTTAACCCTAAGGAAATGGGGTGTCTGTGGAATGATCTTTATGGAAAACATCTTTATGAATGATCTTGAAACTAAGTTTCTATCAACCCAAAAAATTAAGCCACTTCTTTACAGACGCTTCTTAGATGATATTTTTATTATTTGGACGGATACGCAAGAGAGCTTAATTAATTTTATAGAATCTTTCAACAAAGTTCATCCAGACATAACATTCACCTGTGTATACTCAACAACTGAAATAAATTTCCTAGACGTCCACGTAAAGGTAAAAGACGGATCATTAACTACTAACGTTTACAAAAAGCCCACAGGACAGGCAGCAATACCTTCATTTCGACAGCTGTCACCCTCGTCACTGCAAGACGTCCATCCCGACTCGCAGGCCCACCGATTCAAAAGAATTTGCTCCCGCCCCGAAGACTTTGAGGCCGACGCAGAGAACTTGCGCAACATACTTGCAAAGCAACATTATCCTCCTTCTATAGTCAACGACGCCATACATAAAGCGGCAAACCTAGATCGCCAGCAGCTACTTTACCAGCAGAAAGAATTAAAACAAGAGGGACGGAAAAACTTAGTTCTAACATTTGGGAGCAACCCCCCTAACGTAAACAAAATTCTAAAGAAACACTTTAACATCTTACAACAGAGTGAACGGCTATCAAAAATTTTCCCTTCCCCTCCGCGAGTTGTATATAGACGCCCCCAAAAAACATTAAAGATTATCTTGTTCGTTCAAAAACCGATAAGACACCTATAACTGGATGTCAGCCATGCGGCAAGGCCCGCTGCAAGGTGTGCAAACACATACAGGTAACCAACGTTGCTCAAAGCACACATTCCAATTTCAAATACTCCATTCACTCAAACCTTAACTGCGACAGCTCTAATGTAGTATACCTTCTCGAGTGCGGAATATGCAGTATTCAATACATAGGTCAGACTGACACAGCCTTCCGCACCCGCTTCAATAACCATCGTTCACATGCTCATTCGCTTCCCGGATCTGCCTCTGTCTCGGCATATAAACCTGAAAACCACCCGTTTGATTCCATCAAGGTCACACTCTTACAAAGCGGTTTCTCCAGTACAAGGGAGCGTGAGCAGCGCGAATCATACATGATTTATAAATTTGATACATTAAAGGCTGGTCTAAATATCACTCCGGGTATAGTGTCTTCAATCCGCGCTCTGGAAGATTCAGGATAATAATGATCCTAACCAAACTTCTTTCCCTTTTTTTATTAGTATTTTTTTTCGCATATCACTCGGAACACGTTGTCGGCCATGCAAGATCTGCACGCGCATTCCGAGAAGGGTGGGCAACTTTCGAATAATTCACCTCTACAATGAAATCCCTCCTCAGACAACCGAGTGAATGACATATTCGAACCCCACGTCAAAAATGTGAAAAAACACTCTCCATTTTCTTCTCAATTATTCTTGAGCCACAGACCGGAGATCGTAGGAACGTAGACCCCCTCACTAGGCTTCAGGAGCAGCTAAGGAGGGGCAGGGGAGAATAGGTGGGACGTGACAATGGACGAAAGGAATGTACTGTGTTGTTGTGTTCAAGCTCCGGGAAGAGATGAGCCTGCGTAGTGAACCTTCACAATGTAGCACTGGAATGTGCTTAACGTGCCCACCTGCACCATCGATGTATGTCTACATATTTTTGGTTTGTTCACTTTTTTCTTGAAACATGCTTCTTCGTATATCTTGCTATGTGCCGGGGGCACCACAGGAATGTACTTAACATGTCTACTTCGTGTTTTCGTGTTTTTTTTTCTTTTTTTTTTAGAAAACACGTGTTTATGTCTATGTAGAAATACGCGCACATGGTCGTGTGACCACTCTCTCTTTTATTTTTTTATTTTCCAAATACAGGTGCTATGCGCATGTAGCAGTACACGCACGTGGTCGTGTGACCACTTATCAGTATGTACGCTTCTTCTCACTTTGTTTTTTTTTTCTTTTTTCTCTCGGCACGGCGATGATATAAAAGCGCATCGGCGCCTGGTAAATTTTGTCTTGATGAAGATCGGTCTCCGATCGAAACGTCACCAATAAACAGTTTTTTCGAAGCGTATATATATTTTTCCTATTTTGTTCTACGGCAACCGAAGCCAGACTCTTCATAATCTACGTATATATATATAGATATGTGGGCGTTGGTGCGGTAGGCGGGCTCAGGACTTGCGGGCACGTCATGGATGCCAGCTCCTCCCTGACAATGTTGCGGAGACTACCGCCAGGAGGTGTCGTACGGAGCTCAAGAGAACATGACGCAGCTTGTAGTTGTAGTTCCTCGCGGATAATAGAACGTATTAACGTTCGTAGCTCGCTGTCGTTGGTTGCTCGGAGGACAGGTACGTCAGGTTGCAAGCGGATGAGATGGAGATCATCGAGGCACTGGCACGTACTGATGATATCCGCGACTGTGGTCGGGTTCTTTGCTGCCAGAGCGTTGAATGCGACGGCGTCGATGCCTTTGAGCAGATGTCGAACGCGGTCATTCTCCGCCATCGAGCAGTCGACGCGGCGGCAAAGGGCGAGGACGTCTTCTATATACGAAGTATATGACTCGCCGGAGTGCTGGACCCGCTCAGCAAGCTTCCGTTTGGCGATGTCTGAGCGGACAGAATGGTTTGCGAAGATCTGACGGAGGAGCTGCTTAAAGGTGATCCAGTCGGCGAAATCCAGCTCATGGTTGAAAAAACAAGTCTTAGCAACCCCTGTTAGATAGAACGGAACGCGGGACAGTTTCCCAGATTCATCCCAGTGGTTGAGTAAACTCACGCGGTCGTACTGCTCTAACCATTCCTCAACATCTTCACCGCGAAGTCCAGCAAACACCGGGGGGATCCTTTTGAGGCGTGGTTACAGTCCAAGAAGGTACCCCCCACGGGCGCAGGCGGGGCGGATGGAGTCGCGCTGCTCTGCTCGTCGCGTGACATATCCGAGCGCAGGTTGCAGAGACGGCGACCCGAACGTAGCTCCAGGGATGCTTTGCAGCGGTAGCTGATGAGGAACCGCTGCACAGAGAGGACTAGGGGCCCGGACAGCACTCTCCACCACTTGTAAGACAACGTTGAGGACGACGCAACTCTTCTTTTATTCCCCAAGACTGAGCCCCACAACCCAGGCCAGAGGGGTGATGATGAGTATGTACAGATGAGTAAATGAAGCGCATGAATTGTTGCTCACAATATATATATATATATATATATATATATATATATATATATAGTCATGACATGAAGGAGCACACTTACGAAAATTGCATATTTTTTTACTGGTTAACGTTTCGGCCGTGCCACGGCATTCTGACGAAGGCCGCGCCACGGCCGAAACGTTAACCAGTAAAAAAATATGCAATTTTCGTAATTGTGCTCCTTCATTTCTTGACTATATGTGCACCGGACCCACAGAACTTTCTTTTGAATCATATATATATATATATATACCCCACTAGGATGGAATCACTAATATGTGAACTGTGTGTATAGCAGGATAACGTTACAGCCACCGCTATATATATATATATATATATATATATATATATATATATATGTATATATATATATATATATATATATATAAAGGTCAATTTAATGGCTCATTTGCTTTTGCTAAACACAATATTAATGGGAACTATGAGACAATGCTGCCAAGGAAAGCATAGGGGAGAGAAAATAAGAGTAGAAGAAAGACAGGAAGGTTAACCTGGGCTGAGCCCGGTAGGCTACCCTGTACGGGGGAAGGGGGGGATAGGGAAGAGAAGCGTAGGGGATCTGAAGAAAGAAAGGAATGTAAATGTGAAGAAAGAAAAGTGCACGAAAATATAACTTGCCACCGGCATGGACCGAACCTGCGACCTTCGTATAACGCGTCCGATGCTCTACACCACTGAGTTACGGTCGCGGTCATCCGTCCGTCAATTTTGTAGGGTATACATGCGCATTTAAACGTCGAAGCGTCAGTCAGCGCGGCCTGTTGCCATTACGGCGAGTGTAGAACAGTCTTTTTTGCTTGTTGGCGTCACCTATCACGTGATCTTATTACGAGCTGACAGCTGACTAATAATCGCTCGCATACTGCCTGACGGCATCAAGTCTATATATATATATATATATATATATATATATATATAAGGTGCATTTATATGCGCAGCATTTCTTTGCTGCAAGCACTGAGCGTTTCTCTCTACGTATCTATCCATATATCTAGCCGCCTACGTCTGGATGCTCTCGTGATCGCTTCCTTAGCTTGAGGTCGACCAAAGTTAGTATGGCATGGTAAGAGGATCTGACTAATACGTCTAGCTGGTCGTGATTTGAATAACGTGAAAATCCCGTCGCGCACGTCGTCAAACACATTTTTCCAGACACGTGTGGCTCATAGCCGTATATCACGGGCCGCGGTGTGTGCCACAGGAGTTGAAAATTTATATCTACCCACAAATGGCGAGAACAGACATTGAAAATTTAAATGCGAGGGCGTTAAGAGAAACGGACATCGGTGGCGTTGACACTGTTAATTTAAAGGCGACATTCTGCGTTAACCCAAGCCTTCTGCGTGACAATCAAGTATTCTACCACAGAGCCACGTCAAGTCTCGAAACTACTTTGGAAAATAACCCTATGCAGGCGTAATGTTAGTGAAACGTCAATTGTGGTTGCAGTGCTGGCCAGCCAATTTTCAAAAACATTTCATACGTACTCCTATGATAAAGGAGTCATGGCGGCTTAATGTCAATTGTATGCTTAAGCGCCATCCAATGTAGTTGTTTTACGTAGTCCTATGCAGGGCTACCATCATGGCATGCACAAGCTCTACATATCAGCTTACGGCTTCTGGTGCTGGCAATACCCATATTTATGTTGGCATCGTTACACAACTGTAAACGACTGTTTATATGAAACATATGTGACTATTCAACATATACTTGTGTGTGCAACATTTGTACATATCTTGTGGGAATCCAGAGGGCCCGCCCCCTTGTCGTCTCGCTCCCCGCTAGCGCGTGCGCCGGCTCCGCGCGGCTGAGGCGCACGGCATGCTAGAACATACCACTGTGCACGCCGGTCCTCATTGGCCGCCAGTGACATCCCCCCTTTCCACAAGAGCTCGCTGCTGTCAGGCGCTTGGTCGCCGCGGGAGGGATGCTCGTAGGCCAGCAACGATGAAGTCAAGCTCTGCATTTGTGGGCGAATTCTCGTTCGCGCGCTTCGGTGGTTTCTCCTTTGTGTCGTAGCCGTGGCGCCACAGGCTGGTGTACTCGATCTGTGTTGCGGAATTACTCTAACGGCCGGCTATTCCGTGATTTTCGCACTGTGGTGCATCTTCGGTTAATAAACCTGTGTTTGTTGACGTACTTCCTAGAGTGCCATCTCTGCGCCGTGTCGGAGAGTCGGTGTACCCGGCCGCAGCGTCTTTGCGCACGACGGCAGTGGGGAACGTTGCGTCCCTTCCCGGTCGCTTCGTAGGGTAATCTGCTGTAGCAAAGCTTTCTCCACATAACTGTCAAGTTTCCCGGGGTCGTGCAGCCGCTCTCTAACTCTTTCATTGCCCGTAGCAGTGACTTGGGAGAAGGCGATGTGGTCACACAACAGCAGGAAAACCGTGATGCTGGCCCATGTCACGCCACCGGTACAATCTGTGGAAACGCACTTAAGCGACCTTTCTCCAACTAACAGGTAGCAGGACTTTATTCCATGACAGGTTAGTAAAAGGAGAATAACCGCTACGATGTACGGACACACGTCTGGAAATGGCATAAAGGCTTCTTGGTATAAAGGCTTCTATAAACTGAGTCTTGCAGACAGGTCTGTACTTAATATAATGTTCATCTAACGTTGTTTTATAAGCTCTTAAAAAAAAAAAAATTGTAACTGTGGCTGCTTCTTTGTTAAAATATTTTTTTAAAGTATGTGTACATTACTGCTTTTTGTGCGCTTTATAGTCTGGGACGGGTTCCGGCGCCTTGTCAGGCATTAAATTGCCTTTTTGCCAACCCTGCCCCTTACATGTGTATACTGTACCTTGTGTATTGTAACAAACTCATATTGTAACAAACTCAAACACGGCGCCGTTATCTACTAAAATACCCTTTGAGGTGTCGTCCAAACCTTAACCTCGCAAGCGCCCCCCTTTGCTGGGTAGCACCGTGAGGCATGCACCCTTTTCGCAAGACAACTAGCTGGGGGGCACTTCTGTTCAACCCCTACGTCACCCTGTCGTCTACCTGCGCCTGGCCCTTCCGTGCCGCCAGCCTGTTGCTGACCATACGGCCTGCTGCCCCCCTGGACTTCCCTACTCTGGTCTGGTTCCTGCCTCCGACCTGCAGACACCACCTGCCTGCCCAACCTACCTGGTGGCCTCGGCAGCCGTTTTCGGCGGCTAGCCTCGCCCAGTCAAGCTTTGGCCCAGGTCCGAGCGAGAGTGCTCTGGCTTCCTTTCCTGGTTGCCTGCCGTTTCTGCGAGCCCTAGTGGCAGCGACTTCCATCGGCTGGCTGCTGCATGCAAATTGCAGCCACGCCTCGTACGTTCCCGGCTGCCTTCTCCAGACCAGCGAACTTCAAGCGAGCTGGCTCCCACCCCGTTGTGCAGCCCTGCCCCGTTCCTCCTGGGCTGCGGGCCTCCTTCCTGGCAGTAGGCTCTCCATGGTGTGGTGGAACTTTTGGTGGAACTTTTCTGTGGGACCAAAACCTACCATGGACTCGCGTCAACGGGAACGACACCTTGCCTGTCCGTGCTGTGCGGCAACTTTCTTCGGTCCTGGCCTTCTTGAAGGCGACGTCATTGTTTCGGACATTGCCTTGTTGGGCAGCCCCCTTGCGGCTGAGCTGGCCTTACCAAATGGGCTCGGACAGCCTCTTTCACAGGCTGGCGTCGGTCATAAGTAGGGGAATGTGGGAATCGAGAGCGCCCTCCCCCTTGGCGCCTCGCCCCCCGCTAGCGCGTGCGCCGGCCCCGCGCGGCTCCGGCGCAAGACACGCTAGAACATGCCACTGTGCACGCCGGTCCTCATTGGCCGCCACTGACATCCCCCCTTTCCACAAGAACTCGCCACTGTCAGACGCTTGGTCGCCGCGGCAGGGATACTCGCACGCCTGCAATGATGAAGTCGAGCTCTGCCTTTGCGGACGACTTCTCGTTCGCGCGGTTCGGTGGTTTCACCTTTGTGTGGTAGCCGTGGTGCCGCAGGCTGGTGTACTCGATCGGTGTTGTGGAGTTATCCTGACGGCCCGCTATTCCGTAATTGTCCCACTGTGCCGCATCTTCGGTTAATAAACACGTGTTTGTTGACGAACTGTCTCGAGTCCCATCTCTGCGCCGAGTTGGAGAGTCGACGAACCCGGCCATAGTGTCTTTGCGCACGACGGCAGTGGGGAACGTTGCGTCCCTTCCCGGTCGCTTCGTAGGGTTAGCTTCTATCGAGAACCTATCTCCACAATCTTTAGCGTAATTTCATAACGTTTTGCTAAATAAAAAAATTACAACCCAGTCACCTTATCTCCGCATGCTTCGCATAACATTGACTCCCATGGTACTTGGGATCTGCCAAATTTTTTAAGCAATACAGACTTTTTAATAAAAATCCTAAATTACAGTAAAGCTCCTGTTGTTTTCGCACACGAACTCCACATCGAGTCGGAAATACTTCGTAGCACTGACAACTGGGCGAGTTGGTACGGATGCATGAATTTTTGAATGGCGCTACAACTTAGACGAAAAAATACGATAGAAACACACGAACACAAGCGCCGACTCACAACTGAAATTTATTCAATAGCACACGCCATATATATTGCAAGACGGCAGCGATATTGTGGGCTCGACGCCGTTTATTGAGCAGAGCCGCCGACTAATAATCTTCGAACGAGGAAGAAGATCCCAGTGATGATGATTATATACAGATGAAGAGGATGAAGGACAACCATAGTGAATATTGTGCTCACACTAATTTCCCCCCTCGCGCGGAAGCTTCCAACCTGGCCGCTGCTTATGGCGAAGGTGTACGTCTTATGAAGGGCTTTAAGCGGGAGACGTGGACAACCTCTGTGCCGCGGCAACGGTTGTCGGAAGGCATGACAGAGTGGATTACCCGATAGTTCACTGGAGAAGTTTTCTCGACAATAGCGTAGGGGCCGATAAAACGGGACTGAAATTTCTCAGACAGGCCGGGAACTCGCGTCGGGATCCACAGCAGCACTTCGTCTCCAGGACTAAACTCAACGACGTGGTGAAATTGATCGTAGCGAATCTTCCGATCCTGTTGACTTGCTTCGGTATTCAGGCGGGCACGGTGACGACAAGCGGCAAGGCGTGATATTAAGTTGGCACTGGATGACGTCGACGAGTCCACGGGGACATCAAAAAAAAAAAAGATACGTCGAGGGCAGACGTCGGTTGACGTCCGTAGACAAGGAAGAAGGGTGAATAGCCCGTGGTACGCTGCGTAGCAGTATTGTACGCAAAGGTTATGAATGGTAGTATGGTGTCCCAGTTGGTATGGTCGGCATTGATATACATGGATATCATAACGGACAGAGTTCGATGAAAGCGCTCTGTGAGGCCATTAGTTTGGGGATGGTAGCTGCAAGTAGTTTTGTGGATGGTGTTACATGCGTGGAGAACGTCGTCTAGTAGTTTCGACAGAAACCCCTTGGCGCGGTCACTCAAGAGGACGCGCGGCGCGCCATGTCGCAAAAATATGGCTTCCAAGAAGAAAGTGGCAATGTCTCCCGCTGATCCTGAAGGTAGTGCAGCGGTTTCGGCGTACCTTGTCAAGTGGTCGACTGCAGTGACGATTCATCGCTTGCCGCTGGCTGATATTGGCAGTGGCCTGTAGAGGTCGATCCTAAAGACGTCAAATGGAGCGTAAGGACATGGAAGAGGTTGTAGGAGTCCAGTTGGAGATGACGTGGGTTGTTTGCGGCGCTGGCAGAGCGACCATGAAGCAACGTACCGTGCCCCGCAGGTGGAGAGCCCAGGCCAGGTAAAACGACTGCGGATGCGCTCATACGTTTTATGAAAGCCGAGATGACCAGCCTTGGGGTCGTCGTGAAATGCTTCTAATATTTGTTCTCTCAGAGAACGAGGTGCGACGGGAACGCAACGCTGTCCTTCAGGATGGAATACATATCGGTATAGGACATAATTATCCATCTTGAAGTTCTGCAACTGGCGACGGGCGCGGGCATTAGGAGGACGAGATGAGCCGCGAAGGCGTTGCATAATGGAGTGGCAGTATGCGTCGCTGCGTTGGTGAGACGCGCGTTGCGGAAAGAAAGACGCGCATTGAGAGCGGCGAGTGTAAGAACTGCCGAAGATACGTTGACGGGGTCGCGCACGGATGGCTACAAGCCGGGTAAGTTTGTCGACGGCGGTAACGGGCAACGGCTAAGGGCATCTGCATCGTTGTGTTTCTTGCCGGATTTGTACGTGACGTCGAAGTCGTACTCTTCAAGGCGGAGTATCCAGCGACCAAGAAGTCCAGACAAATTCTTTAACGTCGACAACTAGCACAAGGCGTGATGGTCAGTCACGACGGTAAAGTGGCGGCCATGGAGATATGGTCTAAACTTCTGGATGGCCCAGACGACGGCAAGGCACTCCTGCTCGGTGATGGTGTAGTTTTTCTCGGCTGGTGTTAGGGTCCGACTGGCATATGCGATCATGCGTTCACCAGAACAATCGTGCCGTTGCAGAAGAACAGCGCCGATTCCATGACCGCTGGCATCAGTATGGAGGAGGGTGGGTGCCGCTTCATCGAAATGACACAGCACTGGCTCAGACGTGAGGGCACGTTTCAAGGTATCAAAAGCCGTTTGACACTCGTCGGACCATATCGTATGATGTTCCAGAAGATAGTAGCTGGTGAAGCGGTGCGGCAATAGTGGCGAAGTCGCGTATAAAGCGCCGGAAATAAGAGGCGAGACCAAGAAAGCTGCGGGAGCTCTTTGCAGCGGTGAGGCGTCGGGAAGCGAAGAACGGCGGCGATCTTGTCGGGGTCAGGCCGAATGCCGTATTTGATTACGAGATGTCCTAGCACCCTAATAGGTTTGCTTACAAAGTGGCACATTTTGGTATTCAGCTGGAGGCCAGCAGCTGCGCGACACGTGAGAACTTCGTGTAGGCGTTGCAAGTGTTGTTCGAACGATGAAGAAAATATCACTATGTCGTCAAGGTAACACAAGCATGTCTTCCACTTAAGACCCCGAATTACAGTGTCCATCATTCGCTCAAAAGTTGCTGGCGTGTTGCAGAGGCCGAAAGGCATGACGTTAAATTCATAAAGCCCGTCGGGTGTGGCAAAGGCAGCTTTTTTCTTCATCCTCGTGCATGGGAATTTGCCAGTAACCCGAGCCCAGGTCAAGGCTGGAAAAATATTTCGCTCCTTGCAATGAATCTAAAGCATCATCAATGCGAGGCAAGGGGTATACGTCCTTTCTGGTTATCTTGTTCAACGCACGGTAGTTGACGCAAAATCGTACCGAGCCGTCTTTCTTGCGCACAAGAACGACAGGTGACGACCAAGGGCTTGCGGAGGGGCGGATGATGTTTTGCTTGAGCATGTCGGCAACGTGCTTGTCAATGATATCACTTTCGGTGGAAGATACCCGGTACGGTCGGCGGCGGACAATAGAAGTTCCATCGGTGTGTATACGATGAGCTGCCGCCGAAGTCTGTCCTAGAATAGGGGAATAAACGTCGAAGGAAGATTGATGCCTTGACAACAACGCGAGCAGTTCTGCTTGGGGCGGAGTCAGGTCCTTGCTGATAGCATTGGCGAGAGCCGTAGCAGTAGCAGCACCCGTAGGTGAGCGTGGTTGCGTCGCACCAGTACTCGCAGCCACCACAGAGACAGGGTTGCGTGTCCACGCCGCAAACGACAACAGCGCCTTTAAGTAGCAGAATCGGTTCATTCGTGGCATTGCGTACAGCGAGGAAGGCGGTACCGTTGGTGAAACGAACAACACTCGTTGCTAGTGTAATGCCTTTCGATATACAACGGGCTGATGGAGCGTCTAGAACATCACCGTGGTCAACGAAGTCTGAAGCAACCGTAAGAACTTGTTCGTGGCCAGGTGGGACTACGGAATCTTTGATGGTTCGAAGGCGGTGGCGTGACGAATATTCCGCGTCGGTAGCATCAGTCTCTTGGATATATAAGAGGCGTTGTCGACAAGATATGGAAGCGGCAGCATCAGAAAGAAAGTCCCACCCCAAAATGAGCGTATAAGCACAGGAAGTCAACACGGCGAACTGAATATGGTGCCGGATCCCATCAATGGTAACTCGAACGGTGCACTGCGCTGATGGCTGTATCGTGAAGTCATTGGCACTACGTAAGGGAGTGCCATTATAAGGTGTAGTAACCTTACGTAGACGATAACACCGATTCACATGAATAACAGAAATAGCGGCCCCCCATGTCCACCAAAGCTTGAATAGGCACCCCTTCAGCATACACTAATAACAAATTGGCCGGGCCCTCTGGAGGTGTTGATGTTTGTCCGAGCGATGCAGCTTTCCCTACAAAAACTGCACCAGCTAGTTCTCCGAGCGGTAGTCAGGGACAGGGGGCGACCGGTCGTAGAGGCGATATTAAGCGGCGCAGAGGAGAAGGGGAGCGGGGGCGTCCTGGGCGGCAGGTTCGAGGTGCGTCGGGTGGAGAAGACGGGGAGAAGGAACGTGTTTAACGGCGGCGCTGGTACTGGCTAGGAGAGGACGTCCAATCTCTTTCGTAAGCGTCATAGCCGCGGCGTTCGTCCTGCTGGCGTTTACTACAATATCGTGAGATATGGCCTCGAATGCCGCAATAATAACATATTGGGCGAGACGAGCGCCAGGGGGCGTAGAATGCCGGATATGGTGGAAGAGGCGAACGTGGTGCAAATGCCGTTATGTTGGTCTGAGCAGGAACAGGATGCACAGACTGGACCAAGGAAGGTTGCATGGCAGCGATTTGCGCATACGTCGCTGGCGGTGTTGGTGGCGGCGGAGTGTCAGACGTGAGAGCACAAGCCATGGAAGACAGCTCCTCTTTGATGATTTCGCGTATAGACTAGTAGACGAGGAGCGAGGCTGAGGGGCAGGTGGACATGACAGTCCTTGCGCTTGGAGCTCTTCGCGAATAAGAGTGCGAATCAAGGTCCGCAAATCCGCATCTGAGGAAGGCCGGACGTCACAGGCGTCTGGGTGCAGTCGGATGGCCTGTAGTTCGTCAAGATATTGGCAGGTCGTGATGATATCCTCGACGGTGCTGGGGTTTTTGACGGCCAGAGCATTGAACGCGACTTGGCCTATCCCTTTGAGGATGTGTCGAACGCAGTCAGCTTCGGTCATAGCCGAGTTCACGCGGCGGCAAAGGGAAAGGACGTATTCAATGTACGAGGTGTACGTCTCCCTGGGTGTTGTACGCGTCCGTCGAGCTTCTTCTTCGAAACTTCAGAGTGGATGTTTGGTGTCCCGAAGATCCTGCGGAGTTTGTTGAGCAAAGACGAACCACTCAGCGAAGCTGCCCTCGTGGTTAAAACGTTTTTGCGACGTCTGAAAGAAAGAATGCGACGTGACGAAGTTTTTGAGGTGCGTCCCATTGGTTGTACACACTCGCCATGTCATACTCCTTGAGCCATACTTCGACGTCGTCGCGTGGGAGACCGGAGAAGATAGGTGGGTCCCGCTGCCTGGCGGTGACGGTCCAGGGCCATGCGGGGGTGGGTGGTTTGGTGGGGTTACCGGACGGTCCGGGCAGCGTTTCTTGGGCCATGGCAGCAAACAGGCGTAGCAAACGGCGACCCGAACGAAGCTCCAGGGGAACTGGACGTCAGAGAGGACTTGAGGATCGACAGCAGCCTCCACCACTCTGCAAGACGACAGCGATATCGTGGGCTCGACGCCGTTCATTGAGCAGAGCCGCCGACTAATAATCTTCGAACGAAGAAGAAGATCCCAGTGATGATGATTATATACAGATGAAGAGGATGAAGGACAACCACAGTGAATATTGTGCTCACAATATATACACACGTGCCTACACACAACGCAAAAGAACAAACAAAAAAAAACCAAAGCATGTTACCCATTAAGGTACAAGATTTCCTTATCCT
>JALIZH010002338.1:0-11395 GCA_030522465.1 Rhipicephalus appendiculatus
CTTGGTCTGGCTGGGCACTTCAGGGCATTTATCAAAGACTACGCATTGAAAACGAGGTGCCTCACGCGCTTAACCCAAAAAGACATACCTTTCAAATGGAACCACGAGTGCGAAACTGTCTACTGTGAACTAGTGAAGCAAGTATAATCGGATCCAATCTTGCGAATACCGGATTTTTTCACTACCTTTCATACTGAACACGGACGCATCACACTGCGCTACGGGTGCAGTTCTTTATCAGAAACCCTCAAAGCAGGCTGATCAGACAAAGCATTTCATTGTTGGGTACTACAGCTATACACTAAAACCAGGTGAAATCAATTACTTGACCACGGAAAACGAAGTGCTGGCCGTCCTAAAAGCCGTTCAGTATTTTCGAACTTACCCTGAAGGCGCCAAATTCATGCTTTTCACTGATCACCAAGCATTGACTCAACTCTTGAATATGACACAACCAAAAGGACGCATTGCCAGATGGGTCAACTATCTGCAACAATTTGATTTCATAGTTTCGCACCATCCTGGCCCACTTCACACCGATGCCGACGCACTCTCTCGGTTGCTCGTCCAGGAGTCAAGTGTAGATCCAGAAAGGATCCAACCATGTTAAGCTACGTGAAGGGATGGAAGATCTTCAGTTTATTAATGGAAAGTATCATGTACCACCCACTTTGGTTCAAATGATTCTTCATCTGTACAATGATACTCCTGGATCAGGCGGACATGACGGTTTTTTGGCGCACATATAAGAAATTAGTCATGAGGTTCGCATGGCCAGGTATAAAAAACGACATAAGCCATTACATCCGTACATGCCACCTTTGCCAGGAAAACAAAGTGAAGTTCAAGCAATCGACAGATATTATAACAAACCCGGAATATTAAAGAGTGCCCTTCGAAGTCGTTCCCTTAGACTTTGCGGAGCTCGGAAAGAAGGGCGAAGGAGTCAGGCGAACGCAACCTTTTCTGCTGTCCATCGACGAATGCACCAGGATGATTACGGCTAAAGCCGGAAGAGAAGATGCAAACAGCGTCATCAATCTACTCAAAGATGAGTGTTTTAAGCACACTAAGACGCTAGTATGCGACAGTGGTCCTGCTTTCCGGAGTGCCAAGCTAACAAGATGGGCCAATGACCGAGGAATTATTATTAAATAGTCTGTTCCCTATCACCCCGCAGCCAACGGACTGGCAGAACGGGCGATAAGGGATATCAAGCAGTTCCTGAATATGTATCCGGACTTTGCAGGAGGCTGGAAGTGCTGCCTTGACGCCGCTGTGAAGCATCATAACCGATTGCACGCCATGGGTTTAGGCTGCAGTCCTCATTTTGCCAATTTTGGGACAGCGGCCATACTTCCTACAGATCGCGAGCTCGGCCTCCAAAAACTCGAACTTACGGAAGTCAGGAGAAGTGCCGAAAAACAAGAAGTCTACAAGAGCCGGATGAAGCGAAACTTAGATAAAAGGTACAACAGCCAGATACCAAACATACAACCTGGTGATTACGTTCTTGTAAGAAAAGGAGTTCCACCTTCCAATACCAAATACTATGAACCATTCCAAGTTGCTAAGACAGCATCTCAGCACGGAATACTGAAGAACGTGTGGTGCACTGGAGCCTCGGGTCAAAAAGAGTGTGCCGCCATTGGAACGTATTCAAGTATTAAGGCGAAAGCCTTTAATGTCTCATGCTCACGTCCGTCCGGTGTCCGTGCGGTGTCCGTCCGTCTGGTGTCCGTCCGGCGTCCGGTGTCCGTCCGTTCGTCTGTCCGTCCGTCCGTCCGTCCGTCCGTCCGTGCGGTGTCCGTCCGGTGTCCGACCGTCCGTCCGGTGTCCGTCCGTCCGGTGTCCGTTCGTCCGTCCGTCCGGTGTCCGTCTGTCCATCCGGTGTCCGTCCGGTGTCCATCCGTCCGTCTGTCGGTCCGGTGTCCATCCGTCCGTCCGTCCGTCTGTCCGTCCATCTGTCTGTCTGTCTGTCTGTCTGTCTGTCCGTCCGTCCGTCCGTCCGTCCGTCCGTCCGTCTGTCTGTCCGTCCGTCTGTCCGTCCGTCCGTCCATCAGTCCGTCCGTCTGTCTGTCTGTCTGTCCGTCCGTCCGTCCGTCCGTCCGTCCATGTCCGTCCGTCCCGTCCATCCGAGTTCTGGCACGGAGCCAGAACTCGGATGGACGCGACTCAATGGCTTTTGGTCTTCGGAACGCTCTGGCCGCTTTCGAACGGGCTGTCAAGTCCATATTGACAAAACACCGCTTGAAGCACGTCACGAATTACTTGGATGACATTGTTGTCTATTTCTAACACGTTCCCAGACCATCTGAAGCATCTAGAGGCCGTTTTAAAAGCTTTCAAAACTAAATGCGTCAAGCTGAAATTGAAGAAATGTCAATTCGCCCAAACCTCCATTGAGTACCTGGGACACAGAGTTTCGCATGGCACGTTCACTCCGCAACAAAGCAACGTGGACGCAATCCTACGGTTTCCGACATCACCACGCCCCATAGAGTTGCAGCGTATTCCCGGCACTGTCAATGTTTACCGTCGGTACATCGACCGGTTAAGTGAAATTGCTCATCTACTGACACGCCTGCTCAGCAAAGACGCCACCTGGAACTAGGATTCGGAGTGTGAGCTGGCTTTCACTCAGCTCAAGAAATGCGTAACAGAAGAACCCATCCTTAATATCTAGAATGCCGCCAAGCCCTACGTGCTATACTGCGATGCATCCAACAAAGGTATCGGCGCCGTCTTGAAGCAGGCTACGTTCAACCCGAGCCGCGGTTCTCGCAACTGGAAGTTTATTGAAAAGGAAACACATATATAGCTTACAACATTACCACGTGGTACAGTTTCTCTCGCCTAAACACCCGAAAGACTATCCCCGTTGTACACAACTTCTTCAAGGCGCATGCGTCCAACCGAAAAAATTCGAAGAAAAATAAAAAATAAAAGATAAACAAATTTTTTAGTGCAGCGTGTTAATCAAATAGGAGTACTCTTTCTCTGTTATTATTATTTGAAGAAGCGCCTTGAAGAAGTTGTGTACAACGGGGATAGTCTTTCGGGTGTTTAGGCGAGAGAAACTGTACCACGTGGTAATGTTGTAAGCTATATATGTGTGTTTTTTTTTCAATAGTGCGCCTGTGTTGTCGTCTTCTGCTTTGTCCCTGTTCCGTAGTGCGCCCCACTTTTTTGCTTTTAAAATGAATCGGCACCAACTAGCCCAAATGACTGTTTTGCCCTGTCGAGACAGCACAACCGGACAAACACTATGGTCGTTCTCATTCGCAACGTTAGGAAGCAGTAGTATCCAGCCCGCGAGCGGGCATGTGATGTGGTGTTCTTTTGTATTTGGCAGGCATATGTAGTAAGCAGAAAAAAAATTACAGCATCTCCCGCTAAAGGGAACCATGCGTGGATGCGAAGCAGCGGGGGAGATAATCAGCTTGAGCGGGAGGAACGTTGCCGCTCTCATTTCACGGCAGCGGTCCGGGCGCTCATTGCGGCGCTGCACAGGAGAGAGAAGCGCAAGCGCTCGGTCATTTTCATACCGCTGAACTACCGTGGCGCCCCCCAGCGGAGTATGCAGCAGTCACACCACCTGTCGTGCGCGCCGCTCCATAGAGGATTCCCATAGAACAGGACGGGGGGACCGTAGGAGAGGAGAGAGAAGGGGATGGGACGTGCATGCGCTGTGGGGGGTGTGGGACGCGGGAGCCGCTCCGTAGAGTAGATGATTCCTACAGGAGAGAGGGGTAGGGGACGTGCATGCGCTGTGAGGGTGTGGGACGCGGGAGCCGATCGTAGAGTAGAGGATTCCTAGAGGAGAGAGGGGGAGGGGACGCGCATGCGCTGTGGGACGCGGGCGCCGCTCCGTACAGTAGATGATTCCCTAGAGGAGAGAGCGGGGTTGAGCGTAGGAGAGGATAGGGGAGGGGACGTGCATGCGCAGTAGGGGGGGTGTGGGACGCGGGAAGGAGGGACGGACTAAGCCCCCCTCCAAACACATGCAAGCAAGATCAAGGAATGGGGTCAACATGGGTGACAGACATCGCCTGCCTAGCCATTGCTAAGCAGCCTCTCTGTGCTCTCGGCCATGACTCTGATGACCGTGATAGTGGTTGATGGCCTTCATATTACTTCAGTGTTCTGGTTCGCATAGTGTGTGCTTCCCTTACTTCATGAAAGTGGCCGGACGCGGGAAGGGGGGGACGCGGGAAGGGGGGGACGCGGGAGGGACGGACAGAGCCCCGAGCATAAGATGCTTCGCATCTAAACTTCCCCATCGCCCGCTAAAGGGAAACCATGTGTGGATGCGAAGCAGCGGGGAGATAATTAGCTTGAGCGGGAGGAACGTCGCCGCTCTCATTTCACGGCAGCGGTCCGGGCGCTCATCGCGGCGCTGCACAGGAAAGAGAATGAGGCGCGCGCGCTCCGTCATTTTCATACCGCGGAAGTACCGTGGCTCCCCCCAGCGGAGTATGCAGCTGTCACACCACCTTTCGTGCGAGCCGCTCCGTAGAGAATTCCTAGAGGAAAGGAACGGGGGGGGGGGGGGGCGTAGGAGAGGACAGAGAGAGGGAGGGGACGTTCATGCGCTGTGGGGTTGTGGGACGCGGGAGCCGCTCCGTAGAGTAGAGGATTCCTAGAGGAGAGAGGGAGAGGACGCGCATGCACTGTGGGGATGTGGGACGCCGGAGCCGCTGCGTAGAGTAGAAGATTCCAACAGCTTCGTTGTTTTAAAGAGAGAATAAGGGTAGAAGAAAGGCAGGGAGGTTAAAGTTTGTAAACCACACATGGTTCCCGCTAAAGGGAACCATGTGTGGATGCGAAGTAGCGGGGAGATGTTAGCGTGAGGTGAGCGGAAGAAACGTTTCCGCTCCCGTTTCGCGGCAGCGGCCCGGGCGCTCATCGCGGCTCTGCACAGGAGCGAGAATGAGGCGCGCGCGCTCCGTCATTTTCATACCGCGGAACTACCGTGGCGCCCCAAGTAAAGTATGCAGCTGTCGCACCATCTCTCGGGGGGGGGGGGGGGGGACCATAGGAGAGGGGAAGGGGACGCGCATGCACTGTGGGGGTGTGGGAAGCGGGAGCCGCTCCGTAGAGTAGAGGATTCCTAGAGGAGAGAGAGGGGGGGGGCACGCGCTGTCGGAGGGTGTGTGGGACGCGGAAGCCGCTCCGTAGAGTAGAGGATTCCAGGAGGAGAGAAAGGGAATGAGCGTAGGAGAGGAGAGAGAGGGGGGAGGGGACGCGCATGCGCTGTGGGGGGGGGGTCTTGGGCGCGGGAGCCGCTCCGTGGAGTACAGGATTCCCAGAGGAGAGAAAGGGGGGTGAGCGTAGGAGAGGAGAGAGAGGGGGGCGGGGACGCGCATGCGCTGTGCGGGTCTAGGACGCCGGGACGCGGGAAGTAGGGATGGACTAAGCCCCCCACAAGCACATGCAAGCAAGATCAAGGAATGGAGTCAACCTGGGCGACAGACACCACATGCCTAGCAATCGCTCAGCAGCCCCTCGGTGCTCTCGGCCATGACTCTTGTGACTATGGTGGTGGTTGACGGCCTTATTGTACTACAGTGTTCTGTTTCGCATAGTGGGTGCTTCCCTAATTCATGGAAGTGGCCGGACGCGGGACACCGGACGCGGGAGGGACGGACACAGCCCCGAGCATAAGATGCTTCGCATCTAATAAGGTGACCTAATTACTTTTAATTCGAACACATAAAATTGTGTGAATTACTCCAGGCAATGGGCAGCAAGAGGCATTTGACACTGAATGCAGTGGCATTTTTTTTTAAACTCTTGCTAAATATAGCACGGGAACCCTGTACATGGACGTGTGCACAGCAATAAAATTCAGTTGTCAACACAGCGACATCTGTGTCGGCCCTCCCGTTGTCCCTCTTTTTCTTTTTTTTTGCACACAGGGTACCTTATGCATTCACCTCAGACGACTCGGAGGCGACAGTCCTCCTCGTTTTCCCCGTCGTCAATGTGTTGATCCCGTCCGGCCATTCTCTCAAACCTTTCTGCATCCAACGTTATATTACACTACCACTGGGCTCAGAGGCTCCTCGGCTGCTTTAGGACTGCCTCTGCTATCGGCCCACCTTTTACCAGGCTATGACTCCGTGATGGCGTAATATAGTGACGTCACCATGGGATCATTTCTTGGATCGCTCATGTTGACGCTGCCGATCTAAGTATTTTGCCTTAACATTTATTACGAACCAACTAGGTCAGCTGAATACCGAAAAAATGGCTGCCTTGCTTTATAAGCACAAACCTCTAGATTTTCTCAAGGCTGCCGTTTCCCCAGCTACCCATCTCATATCAAGACCTTGTAAAAATACTCCACAAAATCATTGCCACCAGCTTTCCCCTCTCTTCCAGTATATTCACCATACCAACGCGAAACAATAGACACGCATCGAACGACAATTTTAATTTACCTATGGGCTATAACTTATAATGCAAATGAGTTCTGCGGAATCCTGCTAGGTGGCGGAAGGGTTAATAAAGGGAAAATAAACAACCACCCGTTTGTAGCACGAAGCCACAAGAAAATCCGTGCGGATTTCTCAGCAAGGAAAGCTTCTTAGTTGCCGAAAAATTTGTCCTGGTCCTGTGTGCGAACCAGGGACCAATGCCTTTACGGGGCGGTCGCTCTACCTTGTGGCTTCGTGCTACAAACCACCTTGCGGGATTCCGCAGAACTCATTTGCATTAATTGTGTCCATGTGCTTCGAGTTGTTGATGGATTCGCCCTCGCGCTGCCAATTGCTAGCTTCCTGGTTAGCTCAACTGGTAGAGCGACCGCCCCGGAAAGGCGTTGGTCCCAAGTTCGAACCCCGGACCAGGACGCATTTTTCGGCAACTAAGAAGCTTATTTTTCTCAGAAATCCGTACGGATTTCCTTGTGGTTTCGTGCTACAAATGGGTGGTTGTCTATTTTCCCTTTATTAGGCTATAATTTATATGGAAAACGCGTGCTGCAATTTCATGGGGCAACAATTTGGAACCAACTACCCCTACAAGTTAAATTGGCACGATACTTTAAGCATTGTGCGAAAATATTTTGCCTCAAGCATCAAGTTATAAATATACTTTTTTTTCCTTTCCTAATGCGCTTGTCCATGTATTTTACACTCTTCCCTGTTACTAATGTTGTAGGGATGCGATTATATACATGATTTATTACACGTTTACTTTATCATATTTTTTTTGTATATGCATTTATGTGCTTGGTATATGCAAATGTGCCCATTAAGTTAGAGTTGAGACATTATTTTTTTTGACGTTAGAGAGTACAAGAACTCCCCAATTCATTTTGCAGCTCTTGCTAAAGTTACAGGCTGGAGCGAAGAAGTAATTTTGAATTCGCGTAAATTTTCTCGGCTGCTATTAAGTACATATGTGTATATACAATATACCCGAAAAATGTTTCTAAACCTCAACTGAGAACACAATAACAAAATTTCACACCTGTTTCACACTGTTCCGTAACAGAAACATTATTGTTGTGAATTATATTTAGATTTTGTTTGCTACATTTACTTTTAGTCGGAACTTGTGTGTTTCCTTTCGTCCCTTTTCCTTCTTTGTGAACTTTAGGACAGACAACTCGATGTCTGTCTGAGTGTCCTCTTCAATTAGGACTTTTTCTTGCTTTATTGAATTGCAGAGAAGCGTCCAGGTCGTCCCTCGGGCATGACTACTCCGTTTAGGGGTTAACATCGGACTGAACCTTCAAAGCCAGATCCACGAAGCCATTGAGATCGAGAAGGAGGAGTAGAGAGAAATAAAATGTAGTTGTTTGTTCAGCGACATTTTGTCTGTCCTCCTTTTGTGCCTATTTTTTTCTATGTTCCAATCCTCGAACCAACAGTTCCTATGAAACTACTAGCTCAGTTGAATGCCTTTTCTGCGTTTAACACCTCGCTCTCAAAAATATCTAAAACACGTAAACTATGTTAGAGAATAGCAATACTGAAAGTTCACTTTTCCCGCGCATAAATGATGAGTCTTTCAAAACATTGCCCTTACCTAAACTAACCATTTAAAACATTCGTTTTACAACAAAGCATTTTGCAGTGCCTTAAAGTAATGTATGCGAAGCTGATAAAAGTGCTTATTTGAAGCTGACAACCTTGACATTTTTGAAGTCAGGCGTTTCGAAATTGGCTCCAGCCTTGTCACTCAGGCAAAGTACATCAACATTTCCTTTATTATGCAATGTATAAAAAAATGTTGGATGAAGCTTGAGCTGCGCCTCGAACAGTTCAAAGTGATAAGGTAATCATGGCGCGTTCACAAACCCTTCTTATCCTCTAGCATCGCTTTGCTCCTCAGTAGACATTGAAACCGTGCAGCCAGGAAAGGAACGTCAGTGCGAGGTACCGTTGTCGTTTAGAAGGCTTTTGTAATGCATACGGTAAGTACCAGCTGGGGAGTGCCCAATACGCCACAATTATTCCTTTTAGATGTGAAGCATCTTATGGCGAAGCTTAATACGGTGGTGGTGGTGGTGGTGTGCCGCGTGGCCTCCCTTACTGCGCATGCGCAAATCCTTTAAAAAAAATAAAAAAATAAAGAAACCTCCTCTCCCCCCTCTCTCCTCTAGGCATCCCTCCCCGCGGCAACCACACCCTCACTGCGCATGCGCCTCCCCTCCTCTCTCCCCCTCCTACGCTCCCCCCTCTCTCCTCTAGGCATCCCTGCCAGCGGAGTCCACACTCTCACTGCGCATGCGCGTCCCCCCCTTTCTCTCCTTTCCTACGCTCTCCCCTCTCTCGCCTCGCGACGCCGACGCAGGCAGCGTCTGCTAGCGAGTTTCTTGGTTGAAAAAACCGATTGCTCGCGCTGCACAACCGTTCACTGGCCACCCCGTATATATGGCAATAGATCTTTACCCGCAAGGTGGTACCGGTGGGAGATTTCTCCTCTGCGTTGTTGAACAATAAAAATTCGCAGCGTGCGCGTTAACTAAAAGCGGACTGCGGGTCTCTGTGTCCAGTCGGAGTCTTCTGTCTCATTGCCCATTAGCAGCGATTGGCATGTTCCAGTAGGAAACACCGCTCCATCACGGCGTGCTTTGCGCCTCCCCAGTTTTCTCTACTGCGCAACGCTGCGATGAGCGCCAGCGTCAACGCCGCCGTCAGTGTAAGCGTTAGCGCCCACTGCTTCACATCTACACATGGTTCCCTTTAGCGGGAGATGGTGTAATTTTTTTTTGAATCTGCGATCTACCTATTACGCGTCCATAAGGCAACGGGAGAGCCTGCGCTGCTCACTTTGTTGACGTTCTTGCAGGTGATGATGAATACATAGATGATGATCTAGAGGCCAGATTTTTAGGCACTAAGAAAACGCGTTTTAGGCAACAAAAGTAGGTAGGCAAAAAACACCGTTTTAGGCTTCCAAAATCGTAAATATAGGCACAATAAATTTTTCCATAAATTCAATATATTTCAAAGACGTACGCGACCGGTACTTATAACAGGAAAGCAAAAAAAAAAGTTATTGTTTATGATGGTACAAAGGCGCCAACGGTGAACCTATATCCATGTAATTGTCCTTTTTCTTGCACGGTTCGTAGAACACAGTCTCTCTTTTTATTCTGTATTATGGTGAGTCAAATGTCCACCGTGGAATCAACACACTCCTGTATCTCTTTATTTTCAGCATGTACAGAAGCAGATAGTTAGACGGCTAAAAGACTCGAAGAAAAGGATGCCTTGTATTGACCGGGTCTAATCGCGTACGGTCAGTTGCTCAGGGCCCCTCACCAGGTCTCCGCATTTTGAGCTGACAAGTGTTTTGCATGGAGTGGGCGCTCACGATCACGTCCGCCAAGATTTGCGATGCTACGCACCACCGAAAGATGTGAAATTTCAAAATGAGCGCCTCTTGCCCTTCTCGCAGGCGCGTGACCCAAGATGGAGGGGTTGACGTACAAGGAAAGGTCTTGCGTAGTTATCTGAGCTCTGACGTCGCTCCTCTGCGTAAAAATTGGTGTTCTGACATCGCTCCCAACTAGCGCGTGACACTGCGAGAAATATTCCAGGCGACTTGTCAAATTTGTGCAATCTGTTGCTTGAATAGCTCAATGAAAGTTGAGAGAAATAATAAAACACATGCGAAATCTGTGTGCGTTTTTTTTTACAGCAAATCGCAGCGAGATGTGAGACTAATCTGCCTCCATTTCGAATGTTTTCACCGTTTCCGCGTCGCGCCGGCGCCAGCCCGGACAACGCTTGGCTGGTTTTTGGTGCATTATCCTTAACAGCAATTCCAGCTGTGCGACGCGGTGTACCACGGTAAGGATACATGATCCGTGCCAGGCCCTCCAAACTTGCGCGCACTGGGGGACCCATCCCACAGAAACAGGCAGTACACTACAGAGAACGCCGAAACAACACAACACCGCTCGCGTGAACGACCTGGCTCAGACACGTCATGCGCACGTGACCTTGCGTGCGCATGACGCCTCCTCGCATCATGGTTTCGAGGGGCTCGCAATGAACTAACTTGCAAAATTATCGTGGTCCAACGCTCTTCATTGGGCACGCAACAACTCCCAGTGTCTAACTACAATTTCGCATGTGACCCGGTGAAGGGCCCTTGAAGAAGTAAATCACAAACAAAACCAAACCCGCGTGAACATCACATTTTTCTTACTTTTGATCTACACTCTCCTTTCCTCTGACGACACTCCACGGTTTCGCATTCCTTCACCACCTTCCCGCGGCTGCATAAGAGACCTCCTTTTCCTGCCCACTGCCATACTCATGTCTTCAAGGTGCTTCACTTCCTTGACAACACTGGAATGGACAAACGGCTCTAGAAGCCACCCGCCGCGTCCTCGGCCATGGGCGCCACCCTCTTCCCATCTTTATTTCCCTCTCCCCATTCCATAGCAGACGGTGAGACGTGTTCGCTTTTAGGGTTGCAGAAATAACGGGTTTTCCTTACCTGAACCTCTCGTCCTGCAGGCGCTCGCGACATGTCAGCGCGTTGGCGTAAGTTTGCCGGCGCGTTCCGTTTTACGGCTGCAAGCGGTTGTTTTCCGGAAGTTGAACTAGAGGGCTAGTTTGAACCCCATAGTATTTCTGAAGGTCAATGTTCCCGGTAACATGAATATAACGTAATGAAACCGTGCGGTCTCAACGTGCACTCGAAAGGGAAATTTGAGAATAAATAGTTTTCATGTAGGCCCCGATATATATGAAAAATAGGCATTTATAGGTAACTACAGGAATTTAGGCACGAACGCCGTAAATAGGCATTTATGGGCACTATAAAAACATTATAAAAGGCTCGCGCTTTCGGGCGCGTCATGGAGTCAATCCTTTTATTGCGATAGCAATTATATGGAGACTCTCCGCTGCTTTTCGCCGTC
>JALIZH010002339.1:0-81608 GCA_030522465.1 Rhipicephalus appendiculatus
AGGCGACGTATGCTGCCGCTGAGGTCTTTTCACGCTTCCCTCTGAATTCTGGTGTCGCGACGAAAGCGGCCAACTTTCTAACGCGATAGCGTCAAAGTGCTCGTTTCGCAGAAATTCCGGTGTCGGCGTCGGTGTGGGCGTCGGCGTCGTTGGTTGTGAGCGAAATATCATCATCTTGTACGTGACCGAAAAATTGAGAAAGATGCAAATAAAATAAATAACAAAAATTTCCGCATCCGAGTGATGATCGAACCCAGGCCGCCTGCGTGGCAAGCAGGGGTTCTACCACGCAGCCACGCGTCTGCTTGGAAATACAGCAAAAACTTCCTCTCCTTGGAAATGCAACGAAAATAACTTTCGTGCTTTACAAACACACGCGTCCTGTATACAGCCGTCACAATACAACATGTAATATCGAAGTAATATTGCGTGGTACAAGCATACATTGCCATCAGTCGTTGCAACATGTGAATATCACAACGAACTACGTCTTTGTTTAAAGCCAGCCGACCGTTACAAAACGCACACACGTTACTGCGCGTATTCCCTCAAGACACCGTAGTGAGCTCATAGCAAGTGCCCATTACATAGTACGCACTAAGTGCTTGGAGTACGCACTAGGGACAGGATATCGCTATCGCGTTCAACTCTCAAAGGCGCAGCTTCAAGGTCCCCCCAATATTAGACGTGAAGCATCTTATGGCGAAGCTTAATCCGGTGGTGGTGGTGGTGGTGGTGGTGTGCCGCGTGGCATCCCTTACTGCGCATGCGCAAACCATTTCAAAAATAAAAAAAATAAAAAAAACCTCCTTTCCCCCTCTCTCTCTTCTAGGCATCCCTCTTCGCGGCAACCACACCCTCACTGCGCATGCGCCTCCCCACCTCTCTCCCCCCCCCTCTCTCCTCTAGGCATTCCTGCCCGCGGCGTCCACACTCCCGCTGCGCGTCCACCCTCTCTCTCCTCCCCTACACTCCCGCCTCTCTCCTCTAGGCATCCCTGCCTGCGGCGTCCACACTCCCCACTGCGCATGCGCGTCCCCTACTCTCTCTCCTCTCCTACGCTCCCCCTCTCTCGCCTCGCGACGCCGACGCAGGCAGCGTCTGCTAGCGAGTTTCTTGGTTGAAAAAACCAACTGCTCGCGCTGCACAACCTGGATTTTGACCTGCAAAGGGGTGCCGGTAGGAGATTTCTCCTGTGCGTTGTTGAACAATAAAAATTCGCAGCGTGCGCGTTAACTAAAAGCGGATTGCGGGTCTCTGTGTCCAGTCGGAGTCTTCTGTCTCTCATAGCCCACTATCAGCGATTGGCATGTTCCAGTAGGAAACACCGCTACATCACTGCGTGCTTTGCGCCTCCCCAGTTTTCTCTCCTGGGCAACGCTGCGATGAGCGCCAGCGTCAACGCCGCCGCCTGTGTAAGCGTGAGCGCCCGCTGCTTCAGATTTACACATAGTTCCCTTTAGCGGGAGATGGTGTAATTTTTTTAGTAAGGTTTACTGCTACATCTTAAACTGATGAGACACGGCAACAATATCATTCACAATACAATTTCTAAGCACTCAAATTCCACACAGAAGTGGTTGACTAATGCAACGCTGTAACTATTCTGAGATTTTGCATGTAAAGTTTTACATTATTAAGTACGATTTTACATTATTAGATTTTAAAAAAATTAAATTCTTAGGGACGAGCTTGATAATCAGAGTGAAATAACATTATTTGGGTCATTTTGGGCGTGAACTAGCACGTACCGGGCCGCTCGCACGCCCATACAGATAGGTCTAGGATCTCCGCGACGTCGCGGGCCCGTTAGACTGCGGTTACGATGGTCGCCTTGGAAACGTGGGTACGCGGGCTCAAATCCCCCCTGGCAAAGCAATTTTTTGTGCCAAAGATGTCTTTCTTTTTCTTTCCTTCTGTCTAGTTCGTTCTATCTGTCTTCCTCCCTCTGTGCTCGTTCTCTCACATATCAGAGTAATTGCGCCCCACGCCAGAGAAATCGGCGCACGTGTTCCGAGAGTGTAGTAGTACAACAAGTACAGGACAAAGGGGAAGAAGAGGTCGAAGAGAGTGTGTGCCAGGTTCATGAAGATGACCTTTTTGTTGAACCGCCACGGACTGACGGAGATGTTAAATAGATTAGCTGTTAAATTAATAAAACTTCGGCAGAGTTCCACGTACCAAAGGAATCGGTGTTACGCGAACCATGTGGAGGAAAGGTGTCATTTTTTTTATTGAGCGAAACGCTACGAAATGACGCTACAGATATGTACAAATGTTGTACCCACCGACATATGTCGAACAGTCGCATACGTTTTATATAACCAGTTGTTTACAGTTGCATAACGACGCCAACGGCGACATGGGTATTACAAACAACCAGAAGCGGTAAGCTTATATGTAGCGCTTGTGCTTGCGAGGCTGGTAGCCCTGGCTAGTGCTACGTAGACCAACTTTAGTGGATTGCGCTTAAATATACAATTGACGTTAACTCGACGTGACGCCTGAATCACAGGAGTACATGTGTAATGTTTATAAAATTAGATAGCCAGCACTGCAACCACAATCGATGTTTCGGCCAACATTACGCCTGCGCAGTGTCTTTTTCCAAAGTAGTTTCGAGGCGAGGCGTGGCTATGTGGTAGAATACTTGATTGCCACTCAGACTACTTGGGTTCGATTCCTGCTAGGACCCTGACATCCATTATTAGGTGCGAAGCAGCTATTTGACTCACGTGTGTAACGCCGTACGTTACGTGCGTCCGTGGGAATGCGCCCAACGCGTTCCCCTCGCCGTAGGTGTTGGAGCGTTGCGATGTAGGTCACGCCACAGCTGCGCGTGACGTCACGCTCCCCTCGCACGCTTCCTTCGCTCCGCCCGCTCGCGACACCTCTGAACGTGTCACTTCTCTCTCGCTCACCCTCTCCACCGCCCGCAACGCTCGACCGCACGCCGAGTGGAAACACTCTTTCGGCTCGTTTATCTGCGATGACGCCCGTTTCAACCGGGTCAACGCAGTGCGCACCGCTGCTGCTTCGCATCCCATCAGGGTTCCCTTCGGGGGAGATGGTCCAAGTTTTTTGCATTCGTCGGGAAAACGCTGCAGACGTCAATTTTTCTTAACGCTCTGGCATTTAAATTACTAATGCCTGTCCTCGCCGTTCCTGGGTAGCTGTGAACTGTCAATCACCTTTGGCGCATACCCGTATACCGCGGCCCCTGGTACATGGGTATGTGCCACACGTGTCTGGAGAAAAAGGTTTGACGACTTACGCTACAGGATTTTCAGGTTATTCATGTCATGACCAGCCAGGCGTGTTCTTCAAAGCATCTTACCCTTCCCATTCTAATTTTCGTCTACCGCAAGTTAAGGAGGCGATCACAAGAGCACCCAGACGTATAGGCGGCTAGATGGATAGATAGATAGGTAGCTATATAGGTGTGCAGATAGAAACGTTCAAAGCGCCTGCAGTTCGCTAAGAAATGATTCGCATTTAGTAATATCACTACGCATGCCGCTCTTGGTTGTTGGCTACAGCGCTACAAGTCTAGGCATTTATACCATCGGTGCGGTTTCTGTGGTATCATTTACATTAACACATTTTGTTCACGTAAGCTGCAGCACACCCCCTGTTAGAAATTTTACAACATAGGCTTCCAATTTCTCCTTACTCTTGTTCGTACTTTTTTCTTGTTTGTTTATAGGGCACATCCCTAGTTCTATGAGAGATTCCGCAGCCTCATGTATTTCGAATGTCTTCTGTTGTTCGTAAATAAGCAGAAAAGGGACAACTTACATGGCGCAGAAATGTCGACATTTACTTCAAATTCCTTTCACCAACTCTTCAGGCTATGAGAGGCTTTGTGCACACAAGAAGAAATCTTAAACTTTCACTTCCCACTTTTCAAGAGCTCTTGTTTCATAGTATTGAGCATAAGGGACTTCAAAAACGATAGCGCTACAGCCTTGCCAAAAGCGGGAGGAAATCCGGCAGAGAGAAGTCTATGTACTTGACTAGTAAAACTAAACAGCCGCATGTGCGGACGGGACGGAAGAACGGAAAATCCCAGACACGAGGATCAAGCTTGGAGGACGTGACACTCCAAATTTGACAAGCTTGGAGTGCCACGAATCGCGTCATAAAGCGCCCTTTTTGACCTAGGAAAGTACGCCCAAGTTAGTGAGGCAGCTTTACACTTGTGCAAGAAATAACATGACTTTATTGGTTATTAGGACGTACACTGTTGTCCTCTATGAAATCGAAGACGCCAGCGCGTGGTCTGGTGTCTGCGGCGGCTGCCCACAGCGTCATCAACGGGCAATTGAACAAAGCACGCCCGCTTTGCACGTCGTTTCTTTCTCCGTCTTTCTATTTCTTGCTTGCTCCTTTTGTTTTCTCTTTCAATTCACACACATGTGTGTGTGTGCTCCTTCCTAGATCGTTGCATGCGAAGTTTACGACATGACCAAAGCTGTGAATGGCGTTGGCAGTAGGTGACCTGTGAACAGTACCTGTTCTATTTTGCATGCATCCGATCTTATACACATACTGGCAGCGCAGTAATGTACCGGATATGTTTAGGCGCCCCTGTGCAACAGATGGCCTTGCGTGACATTTCCTTGTCATCTATTATATATCTCATTGCAAAACGACATGTGCTTTCGTACTAGCCTGTGGCTGGTGCATACTTACGTGCCCTTGTTTAAATTGACTTATTAGAAATCGGAGACAAGCGCCACAGCAGTACGCTTTTTTTAAGTGTACAGTTTGCCGCATGTGCGTAGACTGACGATAGCTCTAGCTCTCTAAGCATAGAGTGCACACTGCTATGCACAAAAACTAAAAATTCAGAAAAACTTAAATATTAAGAGCACATAGCCATTATTTACTGATGATCGTTGTTTTCAAATTTCCCATTTAGGGTAAGGTGAGGCAAAATGAGACAAAAATTTGAAAATAGTGAATATTTATTTTTATTTCACTCTTTACCCTTAAACGTTCATGCAGAAACTTTCCTTCGGGTACAAGATGTGTGCTACATAAATATGACCATGTTGCCACTGTCAAAAAGTTTATTTTAAAAAGAAATAAAAAATGCACCAGATGTCTCATTTTGCCCCAACCTGCGGGGCAAAACGAGACACTGTGAAAAAAAAATTAACCCTTCAGTTTTTGCAGTAAAATCGCTCGCAATTAAACTCCGTGGG
This sequence comes from Rhipicephalus appendiculatus, assembly GCA_030522465.1. NCBI lineage: Eukaryota > Metazoa > Arthropoda > Arachnida > Ixodida > Ixodidae > Rhipicephalus > Rhipicephalus appendiculatus. The sequence goes on from JALIZH010002339.1 coordinate 5,211, forward strand.
CCCTCACGCAGCCTTCATGGCCCCAGTCCTTGCACTCCACGCATTGAATCCAGACAGAATCCGGTGCTGTTTTCCTCCAAAACTCCTTGCAGATCAAACACCACCAGTGTTTCTTTGTGCTATTGTTGTATTTTGTTGAAAGCTTGCACTTCATTGGGTTATTCAACGCTTGGACGCTAGATATGTTCTGACGCATCTTCTTCGCCTCCTCTTGCCGTTTTGGTGCAGAACTGCACGGGCGTTTCGTGGCTTTCAGCTCCGTCAGCCGGGCTTCATGAGGCGATGAATTTAAAACTGTGCTAGATTCGAATTTGCTAGCGCTTCTTTTTTTAATTTGGTAATGGAAATACGTCATCAAAACTCGATGCCGAGACGTGTTTGTGAACGGCTTGACCTGGAGATGATTCCAATTTTGCGTTGGCCTCTTGAGAGCATCCTTGGGAACGCGGAAAAACCTCGATGCAGCGCGAATGGAGTGAGTGGCTTTCTCACGCCGTTTTAATCCCAGGAAGCTCTATATGATATTCTCTTGTGCGTTCGAATCCTCCTAAACAATAAAATATAATATATAATCAGTGTAAGTAAATGGTTCACTTGATAAGACACTCTCTAAGGCAATTCAATGCCTCTTTGTCGCGTTTTGCCCCCCTCACATGCCCAAATTCAAAAAAAAAAATTCCGCTTTGGCCCCGCGCATCAAATGAACTAAAGTTTTGGTGGTATGTAGCTAGCAGTATAAAGTAACAATATAAATACTTACGTTGTTGTACTGACGCCAGAGTAGCTTCATGCACGGATCCGAAAATTTGGCCGAGCAGAATTTCGCGCCTTTTTGACGGGTCACGAACACACTGACACCAGCCGCGTAATTTCTCCCACGCGAACGCTGTGAGCAATCACCAACTTTTACACATAAAAAGGTGGACAACTGCCAGCACCTCTCGCAGAAATATAGAAACAAAGAAAAGTGCTTTCTGTATTAGCTATAGAGGTCTGCAAAGCCAAAATGTCGCGTTTTGCCCCGTGTCTCATTTTGCCCCGCCTTACCCTAATGAAATTATGAGCTCCTCATTGGCCTTCCGTAAATTTTGCGTTGTAATTGGTATTGACAACATTTATTATAACAGAACTGCTGGAGGTAATCTAACAATTTTCGTAATGTCCATCATTGATATTGTTAAGGCAAAAGCTGTGTGTCACAGTCAATTAACTATGCCACTTCTTGCCGAAGCGCCGAGCGCTATGCGGTGACTAAATAAAAGAAAAAAACGTGTGCCGGTGCACTTGTTGTGTTGGCCGGTTTGCTGACACGCAGGGATCCAGGGTAAACAGGCGCCAAGCAAAAGTGCAAGCCGTGTGTCGCCCGTCACGACTGACAGAGATAAAAGGATGAATGGAGTAGGGGCGAACGCAACCAGTTCACGAAAACTTCTGCGATATACACGCTTCCCTCTGCCCGCTTTTTGTCCCTTTACAAGCTGTGCCCTGTCGACAGCATTACTGGCGCACACATCCTGCTGCCGCATTCTGCATACATACATATATATATATATATATATATATATATATATATATATATATATATATATATATATATATATATATATATATATATATATATATATATATATATATATATAGTGAATAGCCACTAGCTCTCTGACAGGTCTGGTGCGATCTTATCTCCGGAAGAGATCAGACCAGTGAACGAGTGCGCTAGCGAGCGGGCAAACAAGGAGGAGAAGCGAAGCTGCGGTGCAAATATATCCCTGAAATTGGGAAGGTGCGTGGATTAGGCTATCCGCCGTGCGCTGGAGAAAATGCGTCAGATTGTGCACGATGACAGCGCGCACATTATATTTGGCATGACAGTATCGTGTTTTGTCTCCCCCACCAGCAATGTGATTCGCCGGTGAAATGGAGTCGAGGCGATAAGAATATCGCATCAAATAGCTTCTCTGTTTACTTTGGAAGAATAGATGAACTCAAGCGTATGGACTCCTGATGTTTACAAATAACGTCGAAATGTAAGCGGGGCTTCAGCATCCGGCGAAACCTTAAATGTCGACGTGATTTATACATGTAGACGTGATTTATACAGCATTTATAAGTGTAGACGTGATTTGAACTTACCAACGTTAAGTTTAATCCGGAAAAGGACGTATCTGTGACCGATATTACTTATAGTTCGACCGTAATCATAGTGTGTTGGACAGCCTATCTGAAACCAGCTTATAGCTTATGAAGTTTTGACCCATCTCACCCTCTCACTTTACCACAACTTCCTATACTACACTATACATAGCTGTGATTGCTATTTTTCCTTTCACTGTTTCTACCTTTCGTTCTCCGTCTTCGCTTTCCCCTCTCTGTAGATTTTCTTCTTTTTTTATTACCTTATTTGTCTCCATTTCTCTCTCTCTCCTCTTTTGTCTTTCTGTATTTCTTCGCCTGTTTTGTCTGTATTTATCTTTTTGCTTTATGTTTCTTTTTTTGTTTTGGCCGTGAAAACTAAAATGACTCCAATCGAGTGATGATTGCTATCTGGACAGAACATCAAGTAACAGAAGTGAGGCTGAGGAGTGCGAACGGTGACTGCACAGCGAAGGCGAAAAGCTGCGCGCGCGCGCCGGCGTCAGTGCGTCTACCACGGCTACGACGTCACTCCTCTGGAATGCGCAGACCGGTGGCGGTGAGTTGCGCGCGGCGGCGGCGGAGTGCGTGGGAGATGCTGGCTCCGGTGCGCCAGCTGTGTGGCATCACTGATCATCGCGCATGCGCAGCACGGCTCTTGATGTGCCGCGCGAAACGGGTTTGGCTAGGCCAGTGTAGGTCAAGCCTACCTTTCGTTTGAGGCATGATATGCCCCCCTGGCTGGTTGAAAAACAACGCATTGTTTTGGGTTGTCATTTTTTATGAAACCTGTGTTTTGATATCAACATTTGTCTAGCGCCTGTGTGACTAAGCCCTAAATATATAGTTAATAAATACCCAAACGCAACTCTGCAGTTTGAAAATATGTCGCAATTGACGCTAACTAAGGCTTCGTATGCCTTTGTTTTCCAATGGTGTATATTTTTATGAGCTATTGATAGCTAACAGCTTTCCATGAGAGTGATGTCTTCTCAGGAGTGCATCATCTTGAAGAGGAGTGTGATTCGGATGATGTACTGAAGTAAGCACAGCAGGAAAAAAACATGACTTCAAGTAACCTAGGGAACAAGCCGGTTTCAGGAAAAGGCTATCCTTTGATGAATCACATCTGTGCGATCAGTAAGGTGATGCAGAAAGCTGCCGAATAGAATTAGCCTCTTCAATTAGCTCTCAAATACTGCGCAAAGGTATTCGGATGAGTATTAATACTCGCAGTTTTAAAAAGCAGCAAGTCGACGAGGAGTACCTAAAACCTAAGTCAATAACTTGGCATATGTCTGCCAAGTTATTGCCATACATACATGTTCATCATACAGTCACGTCGTGCAATACCAATTTTGATGTATAGCTATCGAGTGAAATGGCCATGAGCTCACCATGAGCTTGTCATGACATTTATAATATACATGTCATTATTTTCATGTTATCACCTGTCATGTCTTCGTCATGCAGTCAGTAACACAACACCACTTTTATTGTATATGAAACGAGCGAAACGACCGCGTACTCACCATGACCGTGGCAAGGTAAATCATTTTATGCATGACATGCAAATCATTATTTTGGTATTCCCACCTGTCATATATGGTTAGTCATAGAGTAACATCGCCCAACAGCAATTTTTGGTGTATATCGAGCGATCGAAATGGTCCACAAACTCACCGATGAGCGTAACACGTAAGTCATGGCGCATATGACATACATATTGTTATGTTCCTGTTACCGCCAGTCATATATGTTCGTCATACAGGCACGTCACGCAATACCAATTTTGATGTAGATCAAGCGGTTGCAAGAACCGCGAGCTCACCATGAGCGTGGCATGTAAGTCATGGTGTACATGACATGCACATCATTATTTTCATTATACCACCTGTCGTGGTACCGTCCCATGACGGAATATCAATTTTGTAGCTTATCCATTAAGTTGAACTGCCGTGAGCCCCCCGAGTCCATGACATGTAAATCATGAATTACATGGCATGCGTTTCATGATTTGTAGCTTAAGACTTGTCAATTATGTTCGTCATACATTTTTGTCTTGGAATACAAAATTTTGGTACATATTGTTGCGGTATCGCAGTTACCACTATGTCGAAGTGAGGGATGAAGAGGAGAACGACGTGGGCTGGTAAACAACAACCGCCATATTGACTGTTCAACTATTTCCCACTGTAAATATCTCGGAAATACATACGCAACATTTTGGTGGACGTGCTGGGTACGTCACAAGACGTAACTCCGCAGCGGACGTGTCCTGGTCAGCCCCACGATGTCTACAGAAGGTAATCCTGCCGCTTCTGCTTCGACCGCGACTCCGGTATAGCTAGGTCGTGTTGACTCAGCCGCGCGATCCGTGGCAACTTCTGTGGCACAGACGATGTTTACGTGGATGATTGGATCTGGAAATACGAGCGCTTTGCAGCGGTTTATCGTTGGGACCCGGCAATGATGCTGGCCAATGTTGCCTTCTACCTCTGCGGCACAGCAGGCGTGTGGTTTCAGGCTCATGAAGGAGATATAACGAGCTGGGATGCCTGTAAGCAGAAGCTTCGTGACCTTTTTGGTAGACCAGGCGGGCGCCAGCGCGCCGCTTCTAAAGATCTGTCGTCCCGGGCTCAAACTTAAACCGAATCGTATGTGTCGTACATACTGGACGTTCTCGCCCTTTTGCCGTCGTGCCGATGCCTACATGACCGAGGCAGACAAAGTAAGCCACGTGCTCAAAGGGATTGCAGACGATGCGTTCAATCTGCTGGTGTCTAAGGACTTGTCAACCGTGGACGACATCATCAAAGAGTGCCGGCGATTCGAAGAACTGAAGAGTCGCCGCATCGCCCAGCATTTAGTGCGGCTTCCGAATACTGCCGCTACTTCAACCTCCGAGGACCTTCAGCCGACGTGCAGTCAACTGCCCACCACCGAGAGCGTAGTACGCATCGTGCGTCGCGAAATCGAGGCGGCGTCTCCGCCATCTTTTCAGACGCGGCCGTCCGATGATCCTCGACCAACGATATCCTTGATTCAGAAGGTTGTGACGGGAAGAGCTTGCAAATGTCGGACTGCAGCTCGTATACTCGCTCATGCAACCTCGTGTAAGTGCCATGACGCCGCCTTCGCGTGCCCCGGAAATGTCTCGTCGCTACCGTGACCCTGCCCAGTGGAGGACGCAAGATGACAACCCGATCTACTTTCGTTGCCACGGTGTGGGACATATCTCTCGCTTTTGCCGCTCTCAGACCTCCCCATCTCGCTCGTTTTTCGGCTATCGACGCGACGACAACCAGCCCATGCAGTTTGTTGCTCGTCAGCATGGACCATACAATGAGGCTCCTCCAACATCAGTCCGACGCTCCAGTCGTTCGCCCTCTCCGCACGATCATCGCTCCCGATCACCTCATCCCCGGCGATATTCGTCACCCCGACCTGATGGACGCCCACACTCAGGAAAACTGAGCAATGCAGCTCCCGGAGGTGACGCTGCATTGGACCCCCGACCTGAAAACCCTCTGCTCACCCTGACCACGGACCAGAACTTGCTTGCTGTAGAAGTGGATGGCCTGGCTGTTACAGCCCTCATTGACACCGGTGCACATATTTCCATAATGAGCTCTGACCTCCGTGCGTGGTTATGTAAGGTCCTTACGCCGCCTGAGTCCCTATTTGTACGTGTCGCTAATGGAGGAACGCCGGCTCTGCTTGGAATGTGCACCGCACGTGTGAGGGTTGCCGACCGCCAAACTTCCGTCATATTTCGTGTTCTCGCTCATTGCCCTCATGACGTCCTCGGACTCGATTTCTTGAGTGACCACTCCGCTGTCATTGACTGCTCTGCTGGTGTCGTGCAACTTGACCTACCTACGCCCGCTGACGCTTCGGAGAAGGTTTGCAACAAGCTTTCGTGTGCCGAGTTTGTTCGTTTACCCCCCACAAGCACTAACCTGTGTTGCCATTGAACCGTACCCTAGTGTACAGGATGGTGATTACGTCGTGTCTCCCTCTGCCAGTGTCTTAATGGCGCACAACGTATCTTTCCCATACACCGTTATAACTATTACGGCGAACAAGACATGCCTTCCTCTTTTGAACTTCGGACTGAGCCCTCAAGTCCTACCAAAATGCATTGCTCTCGCCACTCTGTCGCCATCACAGGAGTGCCAAATTTCATCGGTGTCACCTGAACCGCCCGCTGCCATCTCTTCAAACCCACATAGGGCCGACGCACCTGCATCTTCAACACTGCAAAGCAATGTAACAAAGATGATTGCCTCAGACCTTTCACCCTCTCAACTCAAAGAACTCCGTGATCTCCTGACGACCTATGTTGATATATTTGACTTTGACGGCAGACCCTTAGGTCAAACCTCAGAAGTCAAGCATCGCATCGATACCGGTGACGCGGCTCCAATCCACAGGCGTCCCTACTGCGTGTCACCATCAGAGCGCCAAGTAATCCAACAGGAGGTCGAAAAGATGCTCACAAAAGGTATAATTGAGCCTTCTTCTAGCCCGTGGGCTTCGCCTGTCGTCTTAGTGAAAAAGAAAGATAACACTTGGCGTTTCTGCGTGGACTATCGGCACTTAAACAAGATCACCAAAAAGGATGTATACCCGCTCCCTCGCATCAACGATGCCCTGGACTGCCTTCACGGTGCGACCTACTTTTCATCGATAGACCTACGCTCTGGTTACTGGCAAATCAGTGTAGACGACCTAGACCTTGAGAAGACAGCCTTTGTAACGCCTGACGGTCTCTACCAGTTCAGAGTTATGCCGTTTGGCTTGTGCAATGCACCGGCAATGTTCGAGCGGATGATGGACACACTTTTGCGCAGCTTTAAGTGGTCCATCTGCCTTTGTTACATGGACGACGTCATTGTGTTTGCCCCAACCTATGAGACTCAGCCTCGACCGACTTGCGTCCATTCTTTCAGTGTTTCGTGCGGCTGGCCTACAACTTAATTCTTCGAAATGCCACTTCGGGCACCGCCAAGTTGCCATCCTGGGGCATCTCGTCGACTCATCTGGCATCCGCCCCGACCCCGACAAAGTTCGCGCCGTTCTCTATTTCCCCGTACCAACTTGCGCGAAAGACGTTCGCAGTTTTGTGGGCCTTTCCTCATATTTCCGAAGATTTGTGAAAAGCTTCGCGGACATTGCACGCCCTGTAACTGATCTTCTGAAGAAGGAGGTGCCATTTTTGTGGGGTGCGGATTAAGCCGCCGCTTTTTCACGACTCATTACGTTGCTCACCACACCGCCGATTCTGGCCCACTTCGACGCGTCCGCGCCAACCGAGGTCCGCACTGACGCTAGCGGCTACGGGATTGGTGCTGTGCTAGCTCAACGACAATCCGGCCATGATAGAGTTCTTGCATATGCCAGCCGGCTGCTTTCCCCTGCCGAACGCAATTATTCCATCACTGAACGTGAATGCCTGGCGCTTGTATGGGCGGTTGGTAAATTCCGCCCCTATTTATATGGCCGACATTTCACCGTGACCACTGATCACCACGCTCTATGCTGGCTGTGAACAATCAAGGATCCAACGGGGCGCCTGGCTCGCTGGGCTCTCCGTCTCCAGGAATTCACGTAGACTGTGGTCTACAAGTCCGGCCGTTTGCACCAAGATGCCGATTGCCTATCTCGGTATCCCGTCGATGCTCCAGATCTCGCAACGGACGACGCACCCGTGTGCATTTCCTCGCTCTCCGCTTTCAGCAACATTGCTGACGAGCAACGGCGGGGCGCGTCCCTACGCGATCTCATCAACCGCCTGAATGACGACCCGACGAACAGTTCACTTCGCATGTTGGTGATTCTTCAAACCCTGCGAAGTGAACTGTGAACAGTTCACTTCGCAGACGGCATCTTATACCGCCGGAACATGCACCCCGTGGGACAGGAGCTAGTTCTTGTAGTACCCGCTCATTTGCGGTCGACTGTACTGCAGCAACTACATGATGTACCGACGGCCGGTCACCTTGGTGCTGCCAGAACGTATAACCGCATTCGCCGACGCTTTTTCTTGCCCAGCCTCTACCGTTCCGTACATCGTTACGTTGCTTCTTGCCAGTCATGCCAACGCCGGAAAAAACCAGCTCTACATCCCTGCCGGGCTCCTTCAACCTATTGACATACCTGCCGAGCCTTTCTTTCGTGTCGGCCTCGACATTCTCGGTCATTTCCCTATTTCTAACACAGGAAACAGATGGAATCGCCGTCGCAACAGATTATTCGACCCGATTTGCATCACGAAACCTCTCCCGAGCAGTTGCGCTACAGACGTCGCCGACTGCTTGATACAAGACGTCATTCTGCACCACGGCGCTCCTCGCCAGCTTCTCACAGACCGAGGTCGCTACTTTTTATCTAAGGTCATCGATGACCTACTTCGTTCTTGTGCAACAAAGCACAAGCTTACCACGGCTTACCATCCCCAGACAAATGGCCTCACGGAGCGTTTGAATCGCACGATCACTGACATGCTCTCCATGTATGTTTCGACTGATCATCGCGACTGGGACACTGCGCTACCTTTCGTTACTTTTGCCGTACAACACCTCGCGCCACGAGACTGCTGGATATTCTCCCTTTTATCTTCTCTACGGACGAGAGCCGACCTTGCCTTTTGACACGCTCGTGCCCAGCCCTGCCAACCTGTCGACAGCGTATGCTCGCCATGCTATCACCACGGCCGGAAAAGGCACGTCAGATTGCCCACCGACGCCTTGCCGACTCGCAAGTGCGCCAGAAATACGCATACGACTGCCACCACCGGAACGTCCACTTTAATCCGGGTGACCTCGTCCTCCTGTGGTCACCGTCTCGCCATGTCGGCCTGTCCGAAAAGCTTCTCCCTAAATACTCGGTCCCCTACACTGTGCTACGCCAGGTGACTGACGTTACGTACGAAATAGCGCCTCACGACTCTACTGCGTCTTCCGCATCTTCAGACGTCGTCCACGTCGCCCGCCTGAAGCCGTACCTTTCGTCGGACACCTTCTAACAAGCGCAGGGTTGGCGCTTTCGCCGCCGCGGGTCGATGTTGCGGTATCGCAGTTACCACTATGTCGAAGTGAGGGATGAAGAGGAGAACGATATGGGCTGGTAAACAACAACCGCCATATTGACTGTTCAACTATTTCCCACTGTAAATATCTCGGAAATTCATACGCAACAATATAAAGCATATAAACGTTAACGAAACGGCTGCAAGAGCGCCAGGGCCATGGTAAGTAAATCATGCCATTCATGACAAATATATCATGATTTTTATGATGTCACTACTGACTTATGTTCTTCATACAGTCATGTTATGCCATACCAATTTTGGTATACATCCAATTAACAATACGGTCACGAGAGCACAAAGATGTAGGCGGCTAGATAGATAGATACGCTTAAAGTCACCGATGTTCGCTAAGAAATTCATCGCATTTGAAACAGAATGGCTTCATTACGTTTCGGCCGTGGGACGAACGTCGGTCCCATGGCCGAGACGTGACGAAGCCATTCTGTTTTTCGACGTGTGTGTTCTTTTTTATTCATATTATTTACTGACGTCCAAGAAGTTCTTCCCTGCTATATATATATATATATATATATATATATATATATATATATATATATATATATATATATATATATATATATATATATATATATATATATATATATATGAGTCCAGCAGGGTGTGTGTGTTTTAGAATCCCGCACAAACCTATTTCGCACAATGTCCCGTAGCTGCGATGAGCCACGTACTACACGTGAATGTGCCGTAATAATAGGTAAGATAAGTTATGTGGAACGTTTCTCGGATACCATACCACTCAGCTATGGCAAAACGGCACACCCTCAATGCTTAGTATCATGAAGGACCCGCAAACGAATGATTATCAAACAAAGAAGCCACTAACAGGAATAGACATCGGTGTTTGCTCACTCAGGCTGCGGGGAAAATAGCATGCCGTTATGAGTTGCGGGGAAGACAATGCTCTTAGATATTGTGGGAACAGTATTTTTCTAATTTTCCTCTACGCAGGCGTTTCTTATACAAAACAGAGTTTTGTCCTCATAGAGTGACGCAAGCACATGGCGATGACAAGTACATTACCGGCCATGCGCTGTCGGAAGCACCGCTGTGGCTTGACACGTCGTTATCAGTCAGCGTGTACTTGCTTTGTTTTTCTGACTGCTTGTGGTTATCGCTCTTTACGTATATAAATGGCCGCCACAAGAAAGATGCTTGTTTCTCCTGCTTCTGCTTGATGAAATGAAGGCTACAGACATGAGGTGAATCTCGTACCACGATCAAGACGCGCGTTTATTGTGGAAACGAAATAAGGCGCCATCTGGTAACGGCGGATAGCAGCACCGCTTATAATGAGTCTGAACTGATTGACGAGAATTGGTTATTCACAACACTGTGGAGAAGCTTCGAGAGGAAGAAAATGTGGCTTTATTTATCGCATGGTATCTATAAAGGACAGAACAGAGTACTGTTTCAGTAGGGATAGAACGTAAGGTAGGCTAAGCAAAGACTTTGCGAGGTGCGTTTAGTGTTCAGCTAAATATCTCTTCCTTGTGCGCTGTGGGAGCCTTTAAAAAACACACTGGCCTAGCACGACCATACGCATTTTGCCACGAAATTATGCATGGGTTATAGAGAGTCCTCCCACAACACAACGTTCGAATAGTGTACTTTTGCGAAGCAATTTCAAGCAATGGCATTGCTCTGTCAGATGACTTGCCGCCGGTAGAGATCGAACCTGCAACCTATGAACAGCGTGTTGGATGCCCTAGCAATTGAGCTGCGGTGGCAGTCGTCCTCCCGTACACTTTACAAGGTATGAATGTGCATTAGAACCACGGAATGTTAGCCAGCACCGCTCGTAGGCATGATAGCGACTTTGGAACACATTTCTTGGCCTACTGGCGTCCCGTACGTAGTATGCGATCTTTTTACGAGCTCACAGATGGCCAATACTTCGTCGCATACTACGTGGAGGCGTCAAGTCTGCCTAAACGAGACTCTCGCTATCATTGAACTCAAGAATGGTAATTTGAAGGCTACTTTGTTTTTCGTTTAAAAGTAACAATAATGGCAACCAACACTATAAGGGGTGTTCTTTGCAGTAGTTACTATAGTGATGTTATGTTAATGTAATGTTATTGTTATCTTGTGTTATTGTAGTCATGTGCTGTGTAACACACAGAAAAAGCAATTCCTTATATTCACATTCCATCTACCATTCATAGAAAGGGTCATGTTCTGCCAGACTCAATGCCTCCAGGTAATTATGCGAGGATTTATTTGTCAGCTGACAACCCAAAAAAAGAAAAAAGATCACATGCTCGCGACGTGAGCAGAAAAAAATGAAGTTCTACACGCTGTTTGAAGCGGACATTGAAGTGGGCTTAAACAATCATTCTGTTAGAATATTCTCTCGTGGCATACATTTTTATTTTTATATGGCTTTTTAATTATCGGAGACCTTTGAAACTTAACGTTTTATAATAATTAAAATAGTTGTTTTTATATGTAACCAGTATGCTGTCATAGCAGAACTAGTGTTAACCATCATCACTGATTTTGTAAGAGCCCGACATAGTCCTTTCAAACGTTCGCACACAGCCATTGATGCACTCATCTGCATTTCAAGGATAAAATATAAATAACGTTTTGCTGAAGGTCATAGATGCTACTCCTAAATTTTTAATCACAATATAATTGCGCATATTTGATAATATGCCTTTTAAATAATTGCGTAATGGAATGTACTACATTCAAATGCTAATAGAAAAACTAAGTTAACACATGTATTTGTTGATCAGAACAGATTGATTTTTTACTTTCTTTTGCCATTTTTCAGGAGTGTGTTTCAGCCTTTCAACTGCATATACATTTTTATGTGAATGATTTATATGTATTTGTAATGTAACCCTCGTGAATGCGGCCACTGCAGTGCCATTAGACCTAAAGAACATTTAGTTGTGAATTGCACGGCAAAGGTACATATGCTTTTTGATAAGGCTTTATTGTGATAAGTGATATATTAGAACTTCTTTAATGCTGTATGCGCATAGCTAGCTTCATGCGCATAGCAACAACAAATGTTCCGAAGTGGGTGTAGTCCACGTCGAATTCAAAGTAGACCTCATTCGCTGTGTTTCCCGCCAATTCCCAAGGAACGATTGCACTTGCTTTGGATTTGTGTCGACGCATTTCGCTGCAGCAAACCATTCCTCAGTTAATAGACTCTATTTCCGAAGATAATCGTTGTTTTGGTGAAACTGCGCCTAAACTGGCACCTGGAGAGAGGCTACTTGCTTGTCCTTTCACTCGCTATAGCTCGTGCCGGAAGCACAGTTAAATCAGACAGAGACCAAAAACAAACAACGGTTTTTCGCCTTCCGGCAAACAGCCGTCAAAGTTCCTTCTTTAACCAGAGATACGAGTGGTGCGTACTGCGATGCGACAGTTTCCTAAGAGTCCAAAGCACCCTGGCCTAAACTTGCGGTATTCAACCAAGAATATCAAGATATGCCATTGGCGTCAACAGTTTAGAGAGCAATATGTCTGAGAAGACTCACAATTTTTCAGCAATTTGCGACTGTATTCGGTTCAATGGCGCAGTTTTTCTTGTAAGGGCGTTTTCAAGCAGGCCAGATATCTAATATCGAAGCGACCGGCCTAGTGGCAGGAATATACAGCTCTTTTCTTCTATTTCGGGGATCTTATACTTTTGAAACCGACTATACAAAAATTAGCTCATTAATTTTCCGCTTGTTCGAGCCGTGGACGACGAACAGAACTGCGTGATTTTGCTACCTGCACAAACGAGATGCAGTGGCATCGCCAAACATGAAATGTACTTGTTACAACGTTTCTGGAGCCATAACTGATAGACAGAAAATTGTCTCCTAGTGAATTTTTCATGGCCGCCCATACTTTTAAACGTAAGCATGTTGGCGCATTGCTTCGACATTATTTTCACGCTGGTCTCGGGCAGCTTTGTAAGCGCCAACCTTGTCAAAACGCCTTACGGGCCTTCAATGCCACCGACGAGGTGTGCACTGTGAACCATAATATTGAAAACCCGTTTTCCAGGTTTGTTAAACTGAGCCTAAATTCTCTATGGTTCACGTAAAACACATGCGCTCATATCAAATTTCCGACATGACCTTCAGGCTTTAAGCGTAGCCTTGTTATTCTGTACAGTAAACCAACTCTACAACTCTAGCAGCATTTTGTTAGTTTCAGTTTTAAAAAAGCAGCGCCTGTTTGGTTTTCTGCGGCACTTTCAGAAAACGTATAAGGAGAACCGCTCGATGCAATCTGCTGCCGTGAAAAGTTTTTTTTTGTAAGAAGGCACTCAGCGCAAAATACAGATATTTACTTGAAAACACTTCACTGGACCCGTGCGTCAGCAAAACTTAGTGAAGTTACGATTTGATTAACCATGATTACGTTCAAGTGCGGTCCGGACACCATGGACATAAATTAAGTATTTGACGCCACTTATGGATCTGACAATGTTCCCTTTCCTCTAACTCATGAGCCCTCGACTACTCTCATCCTGTCAAACTTGTCCCGAAAAGACACTAGTCCTGAGTCCTTACGTTTCCGTACTCGAGCTGTGTCAGTCCGATAACTATTAAGTGGCTTCTTTCCTTTGACAGCCTGTATTATTTGTTACTTGATATATGTCATCGCCTTCGGACGCAGCCATTAAATTTCTATTGTAGTGCTAGACAATATTGAGAGGCTAAAGTGGCTGGTCAAAAGGAAGCAAAAAATTTTCTTTATTACGGCGAGCATTCAACGTCCACACCGACGGCACTTCCTTATCACCCTCGCTAGGAAACAAAGGAGCACCATGCCAAAATAAAGAGTAGCGAGAACAACATAAAGACAACAAAATTTTGCTCCCTTGGTCGCTGTGGACTTAATTAAGCAGCGTCGCGAAAAAGTTCACTGTGATATAAGCGCTCCTTCGATCGATCGCGATCGTTCGATGGCCTTTAGAAAGTTTATAGGCAGCCTGTACTGATTAACATTTGGACATTGCACACTTTCCTGCTAATCTGAACGAAAGTTCATCATTAAATTCTTTACTGAGCTGCATTATTAGATTTTCACTCTAGGCAGAGCAGTAGAGTGGGAATGTTTCATGGTTTTAAAATTGAACTTCCCAGACACGCCGCTATAGACTTAATTAGGTAAGCGATCACTCGACGGATATAAAAAGCAGTGTTGTCAATAGTGGAGAAAGTTCGCGCCACGCTTACTTCTTAAAGGCTGCTTCACGTTGGCAGGATGATTTGCATTGCCTGACTACTCGTTTGCATTGGTTTGCATTGGATGCTTTGCATTGCCTGACAATGAATGGATATTTTATAGTACATCTGCTATACATATGTTAACATCTTCCAAATTTCTTATTTGAGCCAATAGATGGACGAATAAGCCATATAGCTTTAACGCCGTGAAGTGAGTTAAACCAATTTCATGTTATGAATGCGTTGTGGTTGATGTTCTGGATGGAAACTTACCAGATCGTACCGGATTTTACCAAGTCAAGCATATGTGGTCTCCGAAGCATGGCAAATCCACCATAATTACGCCGACGCAAGTTCAGCGAATAAATGCTGATACTAATGATCATCACTTGGAAACAATGTCAGACTTGTAAAAGAGGGTGCTTAAAATCAAGATGGTAGCTGTTGAGTCGTAAGGCCAATATGTTACGACTGATGTATGTGAATATTTTTTTTACACAGCCTCTCAAAGAAAAAGTCAAGTGCTGTTGGTCACTGTTGCTACAAGAAATACCTCTCGATGTGGATGATTAAATCTCTAATATAAAAGCGCTTTGACAGGAGACCGTTCGAATAAATCGTGCAACGTGAACGACCATTGCGCATGTGAAGCAACTCAATGAAAGAGCCAGCTACACAAAGGAACACCCTTGTTAAATCCCCCCTCGCTGCTTCTGACGGTTCGAATCGAGCGTGGCGCCCTACTTTCGAAATGCGGCCGCTCACACAAAGATTGCGGGGCTCTCCTCTCCGTCGCTCAGGCTAAATCGGGCGCTGCAGGAAAGCTGGGAACGAAGGCCGCACGTTCTATTGAACCATTTGGAAATAGCGACCGCGGGTGTGTTCAGGGTTTCGCTAAAATAGGGACTGAAAGGATTGGAGAGATTCTGTTGATCTGAACGTCGCGCGTCATATATTTCTCTACATTTGGTGAAGGAATTACGTTTTTTTTTTTGCAGCTATGCAAATTTCGATAGAGTTATTCATTCAAGGGGTTCATTGCTCATGTAGAAAGGTAGTGGACATTAAATGACTCGTAGAAACATTCGCAATAGCATAAATTTTTCGTCATAATTGTGCAAATAGGTGCCACGCGCAAGCATCGAACATCTTGTCCATGAGAAGGAGCCTAAATGCTATGTAATAATAAAAAAAAGCATCGTGTTGAACACGTGCAGGTCTCCTTTTCTGCTTGTCATTATTGCGTGTTAGGCACTAACAAGCTTTTCAGCAAAACGAAGCTCGTATCGAACTCGTAAAAATTCATTTCTTGGCATAAAACACAGGCTTTATATTGATTAGGAAATAGAGAACCTCTTAGTTGTTTCCGCCTTTTCTTCAGTTAGTTGCGGTCGTTACGACCACTGAAGATTCAGGGCCTTGTTACAAATACACCAAAAAAATATACCCGTATATCCTGTCAAAAAATGTTTGCATAGAAACCGATGGCCTCTTACGATTTGTAGGTGCAAACCTTAAGGGGCTTTATATGAAAGACTGAAACTTCATGAGATAATCCGGCGAGTTTGGGTCGTCATGTCACACTTCGTTCTTGTAGAGCCTCCCCTGACGTTGCATACTTCTTCGTCTACTTCACAATTATCTAGGCGTTTTGCGTCAGCGTGTAGAATGGCGTGCCCTCTCCTCGTTACTCCGATCCGTGTGATGGCCGAATCATGTGAAGGCCACGTTTTTCACGCTCTTCAAGCAAATGGTGCCACTCCGGGGCGCTTTTGATGTCGTCTCAATATATACATAGACGATATATACATATATATAAATATATATATATATATATATATATATATATATATATATATATATATATATATATATATATATATAACAATGAAGGGATAACATAGGACCCGGAAGTAACAGTTAAAAAAAATATATCAAGCACGTAGGAAAAATTGTTCTGGGAAGGACTGACGTTTCGGCCGCGGGACCGGCCTTCGTCGGAGTGCACTCCGACGAAGGCCGGTCCCCGCGGCCGAAACGTCAGTCCTTCCCAGAACAATTTTTCCTACGTGCTTACTATATTTTTTTTTCAACTATATATATATATATATATATATATATGTATATATATATATATATATATATATATATATATACTTTCCTTGGCATCTTTGTCTGTTAGTTCTCATTAATACTATGTATATATATATATATATATATATATATATATATATATATATATATATATATATATATATATATATCAGGGGCATGACGGCGATGATGATGGCAAAAACAGCCGAGGGTGTCTATATAATTGCTATGGCAATAAAAGCAATTAAGTATGAACCACGCCCCAAAAGCGAAAATTTTCATTTTGCTGATTTGCTTGCACAGATCTTCTTGTGGAACGTTGAAAATGGGAAGCGATCTCAAAAACTACGCTAAGATATCCGTAATACTCCGTCGTCGAAGCTACCTGAAGCAAGCGAAGCTATTTCATAGAATCGCTTGCAACGAAACAAGCGGATCCTTCCCCACCAACACTGAATCCAGTTCGAAGCGGGCGTCCTAAACCAGCGCGTTTTTTCACGCACACTACGTAAACCACGCAAACACAATAACGATAAGACATAAAAATAGCGTACGTACGGTAAGCGCTACAGGTCGTTCTGCGAACTGCGAATAGGCATTTACATCCTGCTATTCCGCTAATCCAGCTAAGCGGTAAGTGTCTGTTGTTAACTGGGAAAGAACGTTGCAGGCTTCGGAGGTACGTAAGCGCAGTAATAGAATCCATTTTCACATATAGCTTCAAATATACAGTGTGCTCACAGAAGTATTCTGTATTGCACCGATTGGCGTGAGGAGCGTTCAGGCGCTGATTAAATATATTCTCTCTACAAGGAGCCCAGAACATATATCATCATAGGGCTTCCAGCGATTCTTCTCTGAATATGCATGCAGCCTGCACTTATGGAGTCCCACCAGATTGCACCCTAACCTACGTTCAACGCAACGCCACAAAGAGACTTCTCACTTGTGCAACGGTTTATTGTTACATTGCTACAATGATGATGACATACCAATGAATTAATGTCGCTGGCAACAAAATACGACACAACATTACTTTCGACAACAGCTGAGATACTTCTGCCCCTCCAGAAGTGGTGAGAAACTTTGATCAGCAGCGACAATAGCGCGTCATTTGCAGTGTTTCTTGCTGTTAGAGCGCAACCACCGAAAAACAAAAATGGCGAAGCTTGCAGTGGACCGCGCAAGGCTTGAAACAGCAATACAATAGGACAGATTTTAGGGCTTGTTGGTTCGTTACGTTCAATGAATCCATCGCGCGTAAAAGACATGAACCAAGAATAAGGACATGGCGTGCGCTACTCACAACTGAATTGGCTATGACTTCATTGAAATTGAACCAGAAAACCTGGACGATTCTGAAAACTAATCTGGTTGCGTCTACGTTGTTTATAGGCCTTAACTAGGTGATTCATGTTGTTCCTAGGTTGCTTCTAGGTCGTTGCTAGACTTTAGCTAGGCGATGCTAGGTTGTTTCCATGTTGATTCTCAGCGCAGAGAGGTTCTAGTTAAACCACAGACAGTGCGTGGTTTAATTCGTACCTTTTTGCACTGAGAATCAACGTAGAAACAACAGCGTTGTCTTAACTCAAGAGACAGAAATTAGAGTTGAAATCAAGTGTTCGTACCTCCCATAGATCTATGGGCTCATCGTCATTTGGCGTAGGGCCTTCCATTGCTTCGGGGTCTTTTCGCAGCTGCCGTTGCCTTTCCCGTTCCCTAGTATTCTCTTGTTGTACGTAGTCGAGGTCTTCGGCCCGCCGCCGTCGCTGCAGAGCAATTCGTTGTTGGGCTAACTGTTGCCTTTTTCGTTTTCAGTGGGTCAGTGGTGAGTTGTGGGATTTACATAATTTCTGTAGCACAATTGTTGGGCTAACTGTTGCCTTCTTAGTTTTTGTGGACCAATCTTGAGTAGTAGGATTTACCCAATTTCTGTGGCACATAACAGTTGATGATAATGATGGTTTTTTGGTGCGTCGGTAAGGAACGATTTTTTAAACAGCTATGCTCTTAAAATTCCCAAGAGCCATAGTCCTTGACAGGAGAGCGAAGGGAGGGCCGTTAGAAGTCATTTTTAAGCACCTCTGTCCGTACGCTTATATGTTAAATTGAATTACGTAAGCGTGTACATATACAGAACAGTTTCTCGAAATAAATGACTAGGATACAGATAATTTACACGTTCCAAGCATCTGTAGAGCTTAGAATGTCTTTTTTCTAGGTCACTCAATCATTCTAGTGATCCAAACGAAAAACTAAAAAAATAACTGACCCTGAAGGCACTAAATTATTCCGCATGAACGAGAGAAAGTGATGTTTTTTGAAGAGAAATGTTGAGGCATCGCAGTATTTCAAGGGGAACTGCAACAGGAATGCGGCTTAGCAATAGTGGTGCCATGCTTGAAGGAAGTGTGGAGCTTGGTACCCTTCCTTGTTTCTCTTCCGTTTTCTCTTTGTTTTCTCCTCACTTTCTTTCTTCTTCTCTTTTTCAGTTTTTGCAGTGCTTTTCTCTTTATTTCTCTTTATTTCTATTTTCTTCCCATTTTTTTCTCTGTATTTCTATTTGTCGCTGGCTTCTTCTTCTTCAACATGCCTTTGCCTGCGTTACGCCAATTAAAAACAGCATACGACAGCCCACCCTCCTAAAGTGCCAAAGTGCCATAAGCAGCCATAAATGTACCAACATCGCTAGGTATGCCACGAGATTTAAATAGTTTTTTGCTAATGCGACGAACTAAATGAATATAAGCAGTGTGAGTGAGAATGAAAAAAAAAGTATTTCTTTTTTTATCATGCGTTTCGACTGGAAGGCTTCCAAGCTTGTTTTCTCTTGCATAATAAAGATCAAAACAGCAAGGCAAATAGGGGTAATAATTAAGGCTGTACTAAACAGTTAACAAAAAGAAAATTACTAAGTGAACAGCGTGAAACTTTGTCAAACATAGGCGGTGGTGTGGATGCGTAACGGCGGGTCTTCCATCATGATTAGTTGACTACCCACGGGTAACGCAAACGCTGTGAATTAGGCGATTTCCTCGGGAGGAACCTTATTATACTGGTTACCTTGTTCCTTAAGGAAGCAAGAAATTGAGCAAGTGAAAGGAAAAAAAACAGCATAACATTTTCCCTTAGGCTTAGTTTTTTCATGAGATGGAATCGGTGATAGATCCGCTTAGTAAGCTTCTGGAAACAGACGTGTCGAGAAAGACAAGAAGAGGGGTAGAAAAAAAGCAAGTATTCAAAAGCGACCTTTCAGAAATTAAGAAAAAACATGAGTAAGGCTGTATGAGTGCATAAGGTATAGTGATTTGCGCGCTTCCTTAGCAACCATAACTAACTTTCTAGCGTTTGCGCCGAATGGTTCTTGAAGGCGGGAGCCCACAGTTTCTGCTCAAGCCGTTCAAAAGGTCAAGCTGCCAAGGCGAGACTGAACGGCACAGTTGAAACAGCTTGATATGTGGTTTCCTAATAACATATATACTTTGCCAAAAACGATTTTAACCAAGTTCTTGGGGCGCCGCGTAGGTTGTTGCAATGCAAACTATTGAATAAATTAAATATCATAGAGGGCGACACACAAAGGAGAAGAAAAAAATCACAGCATATCCACGGAGTGAATGATGATGAGTGGGCGAAGCTCCGGAGGTTCATCGGTAAACCGCGAGTCTTCCGTGAAATTCGCCCAGTACATCATCAAAGACGTGATGGTGGTTGGTTGCATGTAGTCAAACGATGTGACCATATCGCGATGCCATGTGTTGTATGGCATCGCGATCGTCATCGTCATCAGCGTCATCGTTATGACGCATAGTGGGTACATTCCATGTGGTGTGCCGTGATGGCAGCGTCATCGTCATCACACAGGGAGATACTGCTCGTTACGCAGGTGGCTACTACGTACTACAAACTACAAGGGACGCACGACCCACGGGATAAGGAGCTTCACCCCTAAAATGAAACAATGAAGATGCCATAGCATAGTTTTGCGGGGAATGTTCTGTTTTAAAAGTAGCTGGAATAGCCGACAAAATATAAGCTTTTGTGTAAACAGAAACATGAATTAGTACAACGAAACGAGCATACAAAATGCCGTTGAGCTGGTCTTTTAGGCGTGAAGCTAATAAAGGCATACTGAAGAGCAGCACACGATAGTGAAAAACAACTATAACTATCAATACATTGTGCTGATTCATTTCAGTGCCCATTGTTCAGTATCCATTGTTCAATCCATTATCAATGCAACTCCAACTATCAATCCATAAAACAACTATCAATCCATTGTTATGAAACCAGAGTAACGTTTTAGCTGCCTTTTGACAATACAGAAAATCAGTTCAACAATTTCAAGGCAAATACAGACACTGGGAAACCATGTTGAGCAGCAAAAATAGTAGTATCTACTCCACTTTGAACGGCAGTTGTTTCCTCTGTGGTTGCGGCCCTGTGATGTTTGAATAAAGCATCCAATTTTGAGATTAAGCCAGCGAAATATCGCGCCTAGTATCAAATAACCGCCGAATTCTACTTATTTTTACTAATGCCTGACAATCACTCTTACAGCCTAAGGTGTTGTAATTTGGAGAGAAATGCATCACGATTCCCACCATATGTTTGTCAACTTATGCCTCGCGGACTCGGCCGTACTCTTGGAACGGCAGATTCCACGATGACTGACGTCCTGACCAGCAAAATTCGACAGCGCTCCACCCGATCACAAAGACCATAAGGACGTTATGAGGAAACTGACCAGGCTTGCATACTACGTCACGCAACGCTCACATACCCTAATATAGCAACGCGCGTTGCATAACATCAGTGGCACTTCCGTCATTATGTGCTATAGTCATGATCCTTGAGAATGAGATTCTGGCATAACAGTCATGGTGTTGTATTTGAATTTTTGCGAAAGTAAAGTCTTGTGGGGCTTTAACAAGCTAATGCGTTAGTTTCACACTTCGTAATTGGTAAGGATCTTGCGAGCCTTATCATCAGACTTGGTGCTCAAGTATCACGAACTTCAGAAGCCGACGACAACGGTCGCTGCGTTACCAACGATGCAAGCGCAAAGGCACCCAGTGGACAGGACGACGAAAGCAGAGAAAGAGCTGCAGAGACTTTTGGAGTACTTCGAACATCAGCTTCAATGCTGAGAAACTCTGACGGCATATGCATCCCCGAAAAGGCCAGAAGTCGGTCAGGAAGCTGCAGAGAGGTCTCGACGAGTAGGACATCGTATCTTGTCATCAGCAGCAGCTCTGTGAGTGTGTGTTGGGGAAGCCTGACCTATGCCTCTTTTTTGCAAGACATCGAAGCATCGTGCCAAAGTCTGCGACAACTATACTCTGTTTCAGAAGTTCCCTTCACCACTGTGGAGGCTACAGGGCCCCCTTAGCCAATAGGAAGGGCGATTAGCCCCTCCACATGTATTCATCCGCACCGCGTCATCTGCTAGCATCCCCCTGGCGTCTGCGCGCACACGTTCAGCGAGCAGACAGCAGCGCCGAAAAAAATAGAACATGGCTGCTCTCATCGAGGCTGCTGCGCTCCGCCTCGAGTTTATCACGTCTTCGTCGTGCGCTCTGTGGCCCGTAAGTTCCAAACAGACGCTTGTATGTGCTTTAGATTCATGTCTTCGAGCTTCGGCAGCAATGTATTCGTGACTACATTGCTCAGTTTCCATGAACCGCTATCAAATTCTCGGCGCGTTAGGCTTAGCAGGCGTGGTTAAAGCAATGACTTATCTCGCCAATAACGACAGAGCGTACCTGATGCTTAGTCCTGATCGTGAGATGGCGCAAAACGATAGCTCATTACACCATTCATTTGTTGCTGCGGGCGCTTTGGGCGAGCGTCAAGGGCAAGTTCGGATCGAAGCGGGGGGTCGCGTCTGCATGGGCGCTGCCATGTTCATTTTTAACCACAGTTATCGGCGGTTACTGATACAGCAATAAAGCAATACGACGTAAATGCGATGAATAATAAACAAATTACTTATTGATGTGCAGAAGCAGATGCTAATCAACGGCAAATCTCTCAACCTTGCCAATTTGCAAGGCAATTATATCTGGATCTATGTTTTCCTGCGCAAGCGTGCGGCTTTTTTACACCCCGTAGCTTTGGCAGGGCTGAACGGCACTGGTGAAACAGAGTATAAGCGAGTTCGACAGACAAGAAGCAGATTCTCACCAAAGCCGGGCGATGTTTTTCGATGTCTGAAGAAAGGTCACGTCTCAAGAAACTGCAGAGGAATGACAAAAATGCGATAGATGCTCTCAATGACACGTCACATCTATGTGTGACCCGGAGTTACAGAAGAAGGAAAACGAAACTTCTGCGACAGCAGTCAGCCTTCTCTCCGAACAAGCCAGCCCGGTAATACTACTGCAGTCCCTTGACGGCGAGAGTTGCAGGGAAGGCGTTATCAGAGAACTGCAAGGTACTTTTCGACGGAGGAAGTCAGCGGAGCTTCATAACCTTTGAAGCATCTCGCCAACTTGGCTGCCAGCTTGCAAGAAGAAACTGTGACAGTTGGAGTACTCGGAGGTCACAAGACGGAGAAAACAATGAGAAGAGTACGCGTGAGCGTTTTCGTAGAAACTGCGAAGCAACCGATTGTTATCGAAGCCTTAGAAGTAGAGGACATCTGCAGCGAGCGCATTCCAGTTTCAGGTGAGAAAGTCACAAATAAGATGAAGGAAATAGGATTGGACCCGCGAGCCCTTCGTCTACAAGGAGAAAACGAAAACTCCATTTCCTTGCTTGTGGGGTCTGACTACTACTGGCGCTTTGTGACCGGTGACGTGAGAAGCGTGTGCAACAGATGGAAAGATCTAAAAGCTGTGGACACTAAACTAGGGTGGACTATGCAAGGTCCGCTACCTCTAGCAGGTAAAATCATTCACTGCTCAACCGCCGTAGTACTTCGAACCTGCATCGAAAAAGACGCTGTTTGGGACGCTCTCACGCAATTTGGAATCATGATAGTATCGGCGTCAAGTATGAAGAAAGCATCTCAGATAGCGAACAGACGCTGCAAGAATTCGAGCGAAATATAACTAAATAGAACGGTAGCTTCCTTAGAAGAAAACTGTAGAACTTGAATACTATTTCTCTGTGGCCAATAAACGCCTTGGAAATTTGATGCGCAAGCTCATGAAAGACCACAGCCTTCTGGAAAAATATGACAAGACCATCCCTGCATATCTGGAAGAAGGTTCAGGAGAAAGAGTTTACAGTTCAAGTTGCACTCGCCAGCACTGATCGTACTACATGCCGCATCGAGCTGTGATCAAGGAAGAACGGACCACACCAAACATTCGCATCGTTTACGACGCGTCCTCACATGAACGTGGAGCGAAATCACTGAACGACAACTTGGAATTTGGTCGAAAGCTAAACCCCGACGTAGCCACATTGTTCTTGCGTTTCCGGAGATACAAGGTCGCCATGACGGCAGATGTGGAAAAAGCATTCCTTCAGATTGAACTGCATGAAGAGGACAGAGATTCCCTCCGATTTCTATGGTTCGCCACTTCTCCTCAGACGAATCAACCATTACCAGAAGAAGAAATCCGGAGAAGGGCCAGAGTGTCATTTGGAGAAACTTCAAGCCCTTTTCTTTTGATGGGCACCCTTCAATACCATTTTCAACACCATTGCAACACAACACAACGGCTCTCCTGCTTCAGGAATCCATGTGCATGGACTACCTCCTAATAAAAGCTGACAAAACACAAGATGCTATTAGGATGCATGCACAAATAGTGAGAATATTCCAAGCTGCTTCTATGAACAGCCCCTTCCGAAAGCGAGATGAAGACTTACAAACCTTCTGGAAACGTTGGCAGGAAGCATAATTGGTTGAACTAAGAAACTTCGCCGTCAGCAAAGCGAAACGCACTGACTGACTGAAGGAAGAAAACTTAGTTCGTATCGGCGACAAACACCTCCTTCGACAAGTTTGGGTGATGGCAAGACTAAGGCACGTAAATAACGGACGTGATGGAAAAGTTCGCACCTGTTCTATCCCGTTGCCGGACGGAGCAGAAGTCAACCACCCTGTTCAAATGATCTACCCACTGGAAGTTGAGTGACGCCATCTGCTGGGCGCGGGAAGATGCTCTAACCTTCGTCTTCATCTGCCTAGCAGACGCCGTTCATCATCATCATCAGTGCTCCTCTCGAGCTACCGCTCACTCGAGGGCACGAAGCCATATTCTTCATGTTCCATTAAAGTGTTCGTTTTCGGACGTGCCATCTCTTGTCCTACACGACAGCCTCGTAGCCGGCGCACCTTGAGGTCCACCACAGCATATAAACCAAAAGTTTAGAGGAAATACAAAAGTGTTGTTGCCTTGGAGAAGACAAGTCAACTTCTATGGATGTAAGCTCCAGCACCACCTCGTGCTCAGGTATTTTTTTTATCTCTTCAAGCTTCCATCGTCCCCTGACTTTATGCCGTATTATGAATTTCATCAGCGCCCCAGTTCACTTTTAACATTCTTTTAACAACTCAAAAAGTCAACTGACCATAAGTAGTGCACATACAAAATACCCAGCGCATCATAGACACCATAAAATTACAGTAGGTTGCGAATTGCGAAAGCGATGACTCTGTAGACAAAACAGCAGTGTAAACTTCACTGGTATAAGTAATTTTACACCATGCGTTCCAAAATAGGAGTCCAGCTCGCGATTCGTACTCTCAAGTTTTGTCTGGTGTCCAGTATGTAGCTAACGCTACAGCGCCACCACACTTGTTTGTTGGTACTGCAAACTGGAAAACCAATTTTACCAGGCACAGCGTAGCTCCAGAATAGCAGGAAACATAAAAAGAATGTGGGGAGCGAATTTTTTTTCACTATTCTATTTGTAGTTTGCAATCTCGTAACGGAAATAATGAAAGAGAAAAAACTGTCCAGGAAATAAGAACATTGTGGATTGCCGATGACTTCGCTCATCATAGCAAAAAGAAAAGGTAGTTGCTATTATCTTGTAATAATTTTCAGAGCGGGAAGAACAGCTGGCACCGGTGGCGAAAATAAAGACGGTTTTCATTTCCTGTCTGTTTATCTGCCGCGGCTGAGAATCAAACATCATGTTCACTTTACATGCACGGTCTACTGACGCTTTTTCACCTAATTTCTGAAGCGCTTGGTTGGTATTTTCTAAATTACTGGCTTGATCCGTGTGCTTTGATTCCCACGCGCTTTGTGTGACGTTTTGCGTGGTACGTTCGGCTAGTGTGGTCGTTCTGTTTTTTAGCAACGAACAATTTTCCACAATGATTTGTGTCACGTACTCTTTCCACATGAAAGAAAACGGATAAAGTAGAGAAAACTGCGGAATTAACATTTTCTTCCGCCTTCACTTGAAAAAAAAAAAGAAAAGGAAGTTCCAGTGTGCACCGGAAGTGAGTCAGAATAGAAAGGCTTGACTTTGCGAAATATATAGGGAACGGCGTCAAGTAATTTCCGTATACACGACTCGCATACGTTTTCTTTGTTTCTCAGACTCTTGCATATTCTACTGGTACGTAAACAAGTCCATCTTTCTGCATTAGTGGGAAATTGCAAGTAGCCTCGTAGACACGAAGTGCCTCGGTAGAGAGAATGGTAAAATAGGAAGGTACATGAGCTACGCGACTGAGCGTACTGGCTTTGTTGTGTCAATGTCGGAGACCTTAGATATTTTTGTCGGTACACTCCTTTAATTTCTTAGTTTTAGTTCTGATAGCGTGTGTGCGAAGCCTGGAAGCAGTGGGGTTACTTTGTTTTTTGTGTGTTTTTCTTTTTTGAGTGACGAATTGGTTTATCTTATGTGGGACATGTGTTACTGACTCACGAAAATTAAGAAATAAAATAAAAGGCAACTACCGGAACGAGCGCCTAGTGTTCCCGAAGGAAACATCGGCCTTCACATTTCTGCTGGCGCAAGGCGGCTGTCTTATTTGGCTGTCGTTTTTCTTTTCGTGGTGGTGTCATACTACTTCAGTTCACAGTTTCAACAGGTACTATGTCAAACTTGTCTACTCAGCACAAATTATCTCGACATGCCCACAACCTTTGGACAATGCCTGCTCCATCAGCCGTAACCTGGACTTCGTTACGTAACTTAACAAAGATCGCAATAAAGGATCGTATTTTAAAGCTCCTCTTAGGTTTAAGAATTCCGTGCGGCCGACGTGGGAGTCCACAGGGGTAATTCTTTCAACAATTCATTCAATGACGACCTTCTTTTTAAGGTGTCTATGCCGCGTGAAAATTGCCTGAAGCTATGCACTCCTATATTGAAGGTAGCGTCATACAGGTACCAAGAAAGCTTAAGTAAAGAAGAAAGATTCCACGTATTGAGGATGCAAGAGAAGACTGCATTCACGTAATACAAAATGACAGCCTCGCCCCCCCTTCCACTTTCCTTTTTGATGTTGTCAAGCTGGCAGGTGCTGTACCGTATGAGAAGGTTCAACACTCGACAGCTCGACGCTGAAACTTGAACCGTCTCGGATTGTCCGTCTACGGGAGACCCGCACTGCAGCATTCTTCACCGCAGGAATCCAAAAATACGCGCTTGTTTCAATAATTCCAAGGAACGTGCAGCAGAGCTTTCATAGGCTGCATTGACAAGGCGCAGTACAGGCACTTCGAGGGAGCATGAAAGCCGCCACAGTGCTTTGTACGCGAATGCGGCATCGCATGCAACAACCACAATGAAAACAAAAAAAAAATCATCGGCTACTAATGTTATCGACAACCAAGGAAGCGATTTCGGTGCGTCATCTGCCTGAGAGGCTAGCACTGTGAAGGCGGATGATGTCGCTGTAGCATTGGGCTGATCCTGACAAGATTTTATACTGCGGACGTCCTAATCTTTTTAGACACACACACACACACACACACACACACACACACACACACACACACACACACACACACACACACACACACACACACACACACACACACACACACACACACACACACACACACACACACACACACACACGCACGCACGCACGCACGCACGCACGCACGCACACACGCACACACACACACACACACACACACACACACACACACACGCACGCACGCACGCACACGCACACACACACACACACATACAGCGTTTGTAGTCGTAATGGGTAACTTGTGGCCGTTACAATGTGTTTTTCGTGACTTCATTGGCTATTCCATCTTTAAATGAAATAGGATGTCTGAAACTACCCCCAAATGAGTTCTCAGACGTTGCCGTGTATAATCTTCTTAGTTCAAAAAAGGTAATCCGGACTTTTGTGTCACAGGCCTCATAAAAGGCCGTGTAAGCCACTGTATTAATCCTGCGGCTAGACCTACGTCAACTGCGGTTCGCAGAAGCTGCCCAATTCAATCTCAAGCCGCGATAAAAGGACGCATATGACACTCCTAATCCTGACTCGCAGGTGTTTACCAGGAGGCGGGCTGACCAATCTGGAAATAATGACACAATTTCCGGCTTCCTTCGTGATGAAGCACCGCGAAGCAGCAGCAGCGCAAGGCACGCTGAAGTCGAGCTAAGCTTCACAGTTTGTTCTCTTGCATGTTATCCTCTAATAGACATGCAAGAGGTGGTTCCCTTTGCACTCTGCCATCACCCTTATTCTCCTTAGCTGCGACACTACAATCTCTTTTCACGGCGCCCAAACTCACTTTCGCTTGTATCGTGCAGCGCTATGTGGCCTATAACTCATGGATCAAACTGAATGAACGACTGCAATATGCCGCTAGCGCTAAAGGATGAACAGTGGTTTAGCCAGCGAGTTAGTGACTTAAGATTGTTAGCGTTAGTACCTCAGAGCGTTTGTGGATATA
Source organism: Rhipicephalus appendiculatus (assembly GCA_030522465.1). NCBI lineage: Eukaryota > Metazoa > Arthropoda > Arachnida > Ixodida > Ixodidae > Rhipicephalus > Rhipicephalus appendiculatus. The sequence continues at coordinate 33,590 of JALIZH010002339.1, forward strand.
CGCGCTGCAGTATTGTAACACAGTAGTAAGAAATCTCTGTTATCCGGAAAGGATCTCAGAAAGTTTTGCGGGCATAAGCTGAATGCAAATCCGGTTTTCGCAGCTCTGTATCGAACTTCAGATACGTAGTGTAGGAGTACTGGAACGGGAATGTTAACAGCGGGCGCAGAAATAAGGCCTCCCCAAAAGCGAAATCGGGATGAAAGACTCATGCGGTCTCTTCAGAAGTAGACCAATTCCAGTTTTATCGTCGTCATCTGGCCTCGCTGCAATTTATTTGCTGCAGAACGGGATTGCCATGATAAATATTTGTTTTATGCCTGCTACATATATGATTTATATGAAAATACTGCCTGATATATATTACGTATAAGAGCGAATAGCTTAAGAACAGTTTCACTAAATTTCGAATATCCCATCTTAAAAAATTATAATCGCACATTCAATGCTTTGTGAAACTTCACCATATGTTGCCATGTTACATGCGGCTCATCCATTTATTATGCTGCACGAGTGGTTTTGCCATATCGTGGCCTCAGTGAGACCACTGAGGCCACGATATGGCAAAACTGTACTATGAGCCTGGAACTAACTATTTAGGGTCGCTTCGCAATTTTGGAACTGGAACACTGGCCTATATGAATGGCAGTCTCAATTGGATGTGCATTGATTCCTAGCAACACAAAGTAAGTGGCAACACACTGAGTTGTTAACAAGCGCAACGTAAAGTAAATGAAATCATGAGAACAAGCCAAGGAATACTGTAACCACGGCTGAGTTATCAAGCCCAATATAGGGCATCAGAATAACTTCCCAGAGGAAGCACCAGAGAACTGGGCTGCAGTGATGAGACAAAGTGTCTGCGTGCCTGCCAGTCTCACCCGTGTGCAAGCACTCGGTAGGTGGTGCCGCCATGCTGTTCGGGACAAGCACGACTCACCTGACAACCTGATAAACGTACCAGTGTTGCTGTGGGCTCAGCAGGAGAAGAAAACGTCTTCTTTCGTTTCCTTGGGCACTCAAACTTCCCGCCGCGTTGTTATTCTTCCTCGGTCACTTTGTTTTCCAAGGCATCAGAGCATCCACGACTGCCGCTGTATTTCCTTTTATTGTTGTCTTCTGCTTGGATGACGTCTCGCGTTTCTCTTCAGTGTGTCGCTTGGTTTGCGGCCTGGCATACGGTATTTTCTTGCAATACGTACGGTTGCAAGTCGCAGAGAACGGATCATTGAGGGCACGGGTGGACGCACTCACGCCAGCCGATCGAGTATGTTGCCGCTCCAGTTTTTATTCGATCCAGCCAAGCACGAAAAACTATTTCTTTATGCTTTTTTGTCCACAAATAACATCTTCATTTTTTTTCTATCTGAAGGCATTCTACGAAGGTTGTTGTGTTTGAGGCAGGAATTCGATGCAGTGAGCATTTCTGAAAATTTCTGGCATGTGGTTCTTGTAAATGGTTGCTGTCTACCAGAGACAAATACTCATATCGCTAGAACATGTCCAGGTCAATGACCCATCCCATTCTTCCGCAGGCGCTTCCTCTGAACGTGCCTGTTTCTGCGGTTTATTTTAGTCTGAACAAGTGAATTACCTTCGGCATAGCATTTGCTTGTCGTGAGTGCTATAGTGCTACAGCGCTCGTAAGGCTGGCTTGAGCGTTGCAGAATCGCCATTAATATAAACGATTTTTCTGAATTTTTCAGTTCCCATAATTTCTACTTGCGTAACTGCGAATGACCCCCGAAAAGCACAGAGACAAGCGTTTGGCGATAAATATTCATTCGTAAAGCGTTTCATGCCAGACGTACCTTTCGCTTACCTCCCCAGCATCATTTATAAATTTTTCCATCTCACTCTCTCTCGCTCATGCAGGGGAACGCTGCGCAAAACACATGTTCTACTCGTTCCATTGAGAACATTATTTTACGGTGAAATGATAAAATGTATTATTTTTATACATTGAAAAGATGGTTGTGGCACGAACGCATATCGTTCAAGCATTAGTTCTCTTTTCCGACAACAGCATTCGGAACAACAACAAGTACATTTGGGGCGACGGTTAGCAATGTTTATGTGTATGTTAAAATAGAATGCGAAGCTTTGCTTCATTTGAAGTGCCTCGAGTCACAGCAGAAAGTTTAGCCAGACCAAGAGTTATTTCATTGTTTGCGTTTATGTCACTCATTCGCTTAATGAGCTAGAAATGTTTCCTGGATGAGCAATTACTTACCAGTGAGGAAGAACAAAATGAAAAAAGTAGTAGGGTCAGTGACCCAGCAGTCCATTATACTTTTAAAACTACTGACACCCAGGGCAAATTAGGATGCCATAGCACTAGCCGTAACGATTACCATGCGCAAACGCATTTTCACCGACTCGGGCTGCTGTACGAGCGCGTTCATGACGGGACTACTCTGCGAGCAGGTGGCCCATATTCTTACCAACAGCCCAAATTGCGCAGCAATTGTCGCTAACATCGCCTGATTTCCTGTCCACATTGGCAAGGATGAACACCCTATTAGGCTCAGTGACAATAAACTTGCCCTTAAATATACTTTTAAAACTACTGACAATGAGCCGAAGTTTGTGGTGTGTTGCTTTCAAGTGTTGAGTAAGTTGTGTATTTGGCCAATCATACAGAGATCCGAAAGAAAAGGTAAGATGGCGCTAATGTGGCGTCAAGACGTATGTATGTTTCGTTTAAACTCTAGATAAACACGAGAAAAGATGTACCAACCCGGCAAAAACTCAGTTCTCGTGGAAATATGTATAAAAACAGGCTCTCATAGAAAAAGCTTACTCAGGCAGTTTAGTTAGGAACGTGCCAGTAAGCTTCTATTACGAGCATTTATTACTATGTCGCAATTCATTCAAGCAAACTTCGTAGATTCAAATAAACTTTGTAGACGACAAATTCGCCTCGGTGGACACACAGACCGCACTTGGTCATCGCGTGAGCGCTAGCCCACAAAGAACTAGGGAATCTCGAAGCCATATACCCGAAGGTTTAAGTGCTGTTTATCTAGCCACTGATATCAATTTCATGGGCTACTTTGAACAACCTGTGCGCAATGCATTCATGTACAATCCCGCACATTTCCTGCGAGCAGAAATTCCTTGATAGGTTAATTTTTTTACCCACTTACTGAAATGTAATTCGTTATATACACGTGGATTTTGTCAGAACTTTCAATTTTTGGCTACCTCGCTGAAGTTTGCCGTCGTCTGCATAATGACTTCCTCATAATGTGGTTAGATCAATGAAATTTAGAAAAAGAAAAAAAACATTCTTGAGAAAGATTTGCCATGTCAAAGGTTTCCATTGACCACAACAAAAGTGTTTTTCAGCATTATGACACATCAATATGAGCATAGATGTCAGTGTCCAGTGTCATACATAATCTTAGTTGAAATGTGAGGATCGTTCCTATGGTAATCTTGACGTAGAGAAACACATTGGAGCTCGTTGCATGCAGTGTGATCGCCTACGGTTCACAATTATGTGTGCTCGCAATTATGTGCACTAATCATCAGCTTCACTGAGTGTAATGACGCCTTACCTTTATGTAACTTCGTTTCATACACAAAATATTTACTTACTGAACAAACATGTATCATAAGCTCGCCTTTTCTGGAATTCACTCCCCAGTAAAAAGGCAATGTGGAGATTGGAAGCGACGAAACAAGGCAAGGTTTTTCGCATACGGGCAGCAAACACATCCAATCGTTTTGTTTCGCACCCTCCTCACTGTGTTGCCTTCAAAAAATAGTTTGCATTTAATTACGCGAGACAGAAGCTTAAAGACAGTAACTAAGCCATGAAAAGCCAGTGCTCTTTGACGGGGGCATGCGAGACGGTAAGTACCGTCTGACGTGGTGTCGGGTGATCTTGGTCTACCGGCCTTGTCACTGGTTGTCAGCAGGGGCGCTAGTGCACAGTGCGCCATTTGCACAGTGTTTGTCTTAGCGCAGGAATTCTTGGTTCAGCAGTCATTCAGTGCATGAACTTTATTCATATATTATCCGGAGGATCCCATTCTTCTCGGGGCAGGGTCGGCTGTGGGTCACACACAAGTGGTGACAGAAAGGGCGAGGCCCTCCGCCGCATTTCTGGCCCTCTGGACAGCCCGGTAATGGACCTCCTGGTCCGAGCTATTGGTTGGCGTTCTCCAGGCGTCGTCTGCGCTGAGAGGCTGAGCATCGCGCAGCACCGTGCACCACCAGAGCATGTGAGGCAACGTTAATTAGCTGCCGGATGCCTTCTCCCCTGCCGGAATTGACTGCCGGATGCCTTCTCCCCAATTAGAGGCCGATTGCCCCTCGCGGTCGGATAGTTCACGTGCGCGGGCAGGGGCAAGTTTATTGTCACTGAGCCTAATAGGGTGTTCATCCTTGCCAATGTGGACAGGAAATCAGGCGATGTTAGCGACAATTGCTGCGCAATTTGGGCTGTTGGTAAGAATATGGGCCACCTGCTCGCAGAGTAGTCCCGTCATGAACGCGCTCGTACAGCAGCCCGAGTCGGTGAAAATGCGTTTGCGCATGGGTAATCGTTACGGCCAGTGCTATGGCAGCCTAATTTGCCCTGGGTGGCGGGTATCTCAAAGAGATGCTGTCGTGAGCAGTTCACCACGGAGGTCAGTGACTACAGCCACAAAATTGGCTGTGACGTGGTACTGTGTTGCGTCGACGAACGCCACAAGGTCAGGTATGTCAGCGGCGGAAGTGGGACGAGTGACCTAGCCCTAGCGGCCTGGTGGCCTATATTGTAGAGCTGATGAAAGTTTCTAAGAATTTGTGAGACTGTGAGCTGCTCCTTCAGTTTGGCAGGGAGAGTTGTATCCTTTTGTAGCATGTTTTGTAGCATGTTTTGGCTGCGCATCTATTTCTTTCCTTTTTTTTGTATCATTTTGTCTGATGCCAAAGTGGGCTCGCCAACCCAGAAACTCCAGGATGCGCCTCCCAATATTGCAGCAGCGGCGCATGCTACTCTTCCACGGCGGGTCACATATAACTGCGTTTAACCAGGCATTTATAAGGCTTTGTACGTGTCAAATAAAGTGAACGATGAGTCCAATGCGCCCATAAATGTGTGCGGCAACATAAATCAGCAGCAGTGAAGCGCAACTATCAAACCACCCTTGGCCATGCAAAGTGGTACATATCAAGAAAGAAAAGTATGAAGTATAATAAGATGATGATAAAATAAAATGAAGTTGTAAGGCGATTTTTCATCTTTTACCCATCATATGCCACATTGTGTCAATTTCTGGAGCGCGCTGTGTTTATGTTCATGCGTATGCACTACCAGAGTAGAAAGTTTAGGGTCGTTCGAGTTTTACTTTAGAGACCACGTATCGCCAGCTAGGCCGAAGGCGACATACAATTTTAAATAATTACCAAAGGCGGGAACTAGCAGAAGGTGGAACAAAGAATAACCACCACTCTGTACAAGCCGCATTGGATCGGTTACTTTCTCAGATTATTCGCTTGTTTTTCTCATGAGTTCTGCAGGTCTGAATTAACATTGCTCACTGTAAACTTATGATGCATTGCCTGAGTGCGTTATTCTGTCTACAGCTGTAGTACTCCGAGATGTGTAACGCGACTATCATATCACTTTTCGAGCGTATTCCTCGACCACCACATCGGTAATAAAGAGGGCTGCATAAGTGGGGTAGGATATCACATATCATTACAAAACAAAACTAGACTTCTACAACTAATAAGCAAGCACTCAAAGGAATGCCAGTGTATGAGATGGAATAAGAGATCTCGAGCTGATTGGTTTATCAGAATAAGGATAAAGGCTGTGCACAACTCACGAGGACGGACAGAAAAGCACAGCGTCGAGTCGCGGTATATGAGGGTGAATGAAGTACAGCACCTGATGCCAAAGACACACCGTTCACTTCTTCGCTCTCCTAGCACTTTGAGACGCTATGTACACAATTGTGTACATGATTTGTTTTTGCTCCTTGTATCAACTAGGGGCTAAGAGAGAGCAAGATAGATTGAGCTTCGGATAGATTGAACCTGCTGCAGAATAATTTGTCTTTATTTAACTTCATTTCGCAGGGTACTGTTGCGTATGATCACATTACTGAAGGCACTACCCCGTTCGACGAGTCGTTCAATGAGCCGCGTCCTGCGAGCCATGTTAAAGGTATACTTCTTCTTTGCTTTAAATGGACATAGCGAAAAATGAATTTGTACTATATTTCTAGCCCGAGATTTCATTCTATTTATGCCAAAATAGAGCATGGATGACTTCAGGATTAACATATATTTAATTACAACCTAATTAGAACAAGTTACTGTAACACACATAAATGAACATATTATGACATTATTTTTGTTGCAATAGTATACTGAGTGCCTTGAAATAACGTTGTATTATTTTGACCCATTTACAGACAGTTGTTCGTAGGTGGCGTCTGAATGGGCTAGACGCATAGCGAAAGGAAGTTCGTCAATCAATAAAAGTATTCACCCTTAGAATTCAACGAAACAAACGTACAACCTGGAAAGCGATGGGCGACAATCAACTCTGATAATATAGGGACGTATGATAATTCGCTATAATTAATGCGCACTGGCTCTTCAGGAACATCCTACAAAGGGGACCACTGCGTAAGCAAGCTTGCTGAGCAGCCTTTGTTTACTTGAAGATGAGCGGCCGTCTGGCTTAATGGGGATTGTAAGGAGCAGCGGCAGATCCGCCGAGGCGGAAGATGTTCGCAGACCGATATGCCTCGAGGAATTCATGCGCTCGGTTAGGAAAGACCCTCGTCGGATTAGCACCACGCACGAGCATCTAGAACAAGCTGTGTGAGAACTCTCTTGCCCTCCACACCAATCCGTCTCTTGTAAACACGACGCCAAGAAAAGCGCGGCCCATACCTCCCTGGGGAGGAATGCGACCATTTAGTGAAGAAAGCCTTTTCTCTCCGATGTCCCGGTTTATTAGACTGGTGCTGGCTTCTTCCCTGCGACTCGTAATGTGCCTTGGTCAGTGATGATTAACTCGTATTTTAAGCGGATTTTGACTGTCGACGCTGATGCCTTGTGCGTGTTGTGTTCAAGGAAAACCCGAGACATGCATGATGTCAGAGGGGAGTGGGCGGGGAATACACAGGGGAAAACTAAAACTTTACGAAGGACTCATTGCGAAATAAATTAAAGTTTCAGAGAAGCGAGAATAAATCACTATAGGACGAACAATAGAACTCGAATGATAATTTTGGCTATTTCAAAGCGTTTTGGTATCTCTAAGACACCACAACCAGGATAAACGTGTCTGTATAAGACGAACAATGGTGGGGTTACATGTCCCTCATATTAGTAGAACAATGGTGGCGTTAAATGTCCCGCATAATTAGTGGCCCTTGCCATGTCATTTATAATTTGTCACAGTTTCTTTCATTATATCTGCACGATATAAAACAACTAGGCTGCACGAGCCGAGTTGTTTTTACGAGCTGCTCACACCTTCTGTCTTTGCGCGCGCACTTGTGTCGTTTACGACCTAGAGCAACTTGTCGTTGAAAGCCGGAAACAAAATAACTTGAAAACAAAAGATAGCTCTAAGCGACATAGATCTATCTGCGTAAAGCAGACCGTACAAAAGATGAAGAATATGTGTGACTATAAATATAGTCAAGAAAACTTTACTGGAGCATGAAGAAGAGTGATGCAAAAAAGGGTGATCGCTTCACTAGCCGTGTAAAGCTTAAGAAACGGCGAAGCTGGTTGATCTTAGGGGCTTAACGTAGCCTTCTTGGATGATGCTAGGTATTTCCTTGGCGTAGACAAAGTAGAGTTAAAGCACAGCCTGTCGCTGCCCATGCAAGAGTGTCCAAACTCCAGCGCCAGGACTAAAATGAAAAACTGGCTGCGGCGCCCCCGTTAGAAGCGCGGGCCTAGCGTCGCTCGTACACCAGGCCTATAGTTAAAGGGACACTGGAGAAACGATGGCTTGGTTTATATTGACAAACTGCACTCTCTGAACTCTAATGCCATATGTTTCACTTTCATAGGTTTATTATTAGCGGAGAAAATCAAGGTTGAAGTGTAATTTTTAAATTCCGCGCGAAATCTTTGCGCGTGACGTCCAAAATTTCAAAATGTATTTTTCGTATATTTTCGCGACATTGGACTCGATGAAATTTTCTGAAACTTCGCACGCTAGGTCTATGACACCCACAGATGACAACTTACTTCATTTTTATCGATTAGAAGCAACGTAGGACCCAGTAGACGCCTTCAAAATCTATGACGTCATGGTGTTTGGTGTGGGAATCTCCAGGTGGTGTCTCTACCCGCATTTTCTTTTCGCGCGCTTTCTTGCTTACCAAGCCTCGTGTCGCCGTAAGAGTAGTGTTTTCGGGATTGTGAGATTGTACTTTACTGAAACGCGAAAAAAGCGTTTGCTCTTTAGAATCCCTTTAAGCGATTGGTGCGGAAAGCAGTATAAGCTGGAGGAAACATGTCTTCATCAGATATTTCAGCATGAATCCACGTTTATCTTATAACAGTAATGTGTGGATCACGCTACATTAGATGGGAAGGAGTAAGAGAAAGGAAAGGCAGAAAAGTCCACCAGACGCGCGTCCAATGTCTTATACTGCGCTGGGGGAAGGAGTTTAGAAGTATTTCCAATACTCCAGTGCATCGTGGTTTGTGCTTCATTAGAAGTAATTTTGCGAGCTTTGTACGGTGATTAAAGTAAAGCGGCGTTCTCTTTTCCTCGCGTTGAATACTCGACACGGCTCCATATGCAAAAACCATGCATAACGTAGCAGACATAGGATTTTTGTAGATGTGGAAAAATTTGTGGAAAAATTTCGCGGCGTATACAAAAGACGCCGGTAAGCTGGCGCACTCCCTTCTTTTACAGCGAAGCCGTGTACCTCTCGTTGGTGCAAAATTTCGTGGTGCTAACACAAAACGCCAGGTATCCACTGGCTGTTTGACGTCATGTGAAACCCTCCTGTGAGTTCAAACCACATACTGGATGACAACTGCGCCTGCATATATTTCTTAGTGATCAGGCATACAGCATAGAGGTCAGTATGCGTATCACTAAAAAAACCACAAAACAGCATCAAAATCACATGATAGATAATAAGAATTATGTGAACAATGGGAAAGCCTTCCCAAGGGTTCCCGGTGAAGATTACGTTGCAGCTGCTTTCGAAAGGGCTGCTTGACGTCATTGGAAAGCCCTCGTGTGAAGTGCAAACCACGCAATGGATGATACTGGCGTCTGCGAAGTACGCGAAGCACCTTCCTTCTCCATGCGTTTGTTCCCCGCTTTCATATAGAAAAGGCTGACCCGACTAGCAACTCATTCAGCTTATTTTAGGAATGCCATGGGTAGAACGCGGATATTAAAGACACCAGAAGAACAATGTGAATACAATGCTCGACCAACGAAAAAAATTCGTCTTGCTCAACAGCGTCGTTGGCGAAACACAGCAATTGTCGCACAAGAAGCCCAGACCAAGCGACAAGCCTACCGAGAGTACAAGGAGTGCCATGCAGCAGAGAACGCTGTAAAAGGGACGCAAGTATCACGCTGGTCAGTTTCCCAAATCCGTCAGTTCCCAGACGAGGACGTTGCGTTGTTCATTGTGCGCAGTGTGTGTTCAAGACTCTTCTACGAGGTAAAATCAACCAACCATGCTGGACAGAACGTCTTTGGATATAGTCTTGCGAAGAATGTAGTGAAAATTTTCGCGGAACCAAATCACAGTCTATCACAGCGACCTGAGAGCGACCACAATATACCTTAGGGCGACATTCGGGCTCCTTCGAGTTACCACAAAGCGATTATTTTTACCATTACGCCAAAGTAATTAATAAAACATTTCGCAGATCCCAAGTACCATGGGAATCGATGTTATACGAAGCATGCGGAGACAAGGTGACTGGGTTGCTTGTAATTTTTTTGTCGAGCGAAACGTTATGAAATTTCGCTAAAGATATGCACAAATGTTGTACGCACAGACATAAGTTGAACAGTCGCATATGTTTCATATAACCAGTTGTTTACAACTGCGCAACGATGCCAAAAGAAACATGGGTATTGCCAACACCAGAAGCGATACGCTTATATGTAGCACTTGTGCTTGCGAGAATGGTAGCCCTGGATAGTGCTTCGTGGACCAACTACAGTGGATGGCGCTTAAGTATACAAATGACGTTAACCCGACATGACGCCTGCCTCATAGGAGCACATATGTAATGTTTATAAAATTAGATAGCCAGCCCTGCAACCCCAATTCACGGTTCACCAACATTACGCCTGCATAGAGTCTGTTTCGAAAGCAGTCTCGAGACCTGGCGTGGCTCTGTGGTAGAATACTCGATTGCCGCGCAGATTGCTTGGGTGCGATTCCTGGTGGTACCCTGATATTTATTATTTGCATTCGTCGGTTCAACGCTGTCGACATCAGTTTTTTAGATGTAAAGCATCTTATGGCGAAGCTTAATCCGGTGGTGGTGGTGGTGGTGTGCCGCGTGACCACCCCTACTGCGCATGCGCAAACCCTTTAAAAAAAATAAAAATAAAAAAACCTCTTTTCCCCCCTCTCTCTCCTCTAGGCATCTCTCCCCGCGGCACCACACACTATCTGCGCATGCGCCTCCCCTCCTCTCTCCCCTCCTACCAACCCCCCCTCTAGGCATCCCTGCCCGCGGCGTCCACACTCCCACTGCGCATGCGCGTCCCCCCCTCTCTCTCCTCTACTATGCTCCCCCCCTCTCTCCTTTAGGCATCCCTGCCCGCGGCGTCCACACTCCCACTGCGCATGCGCGTCCTCCTCCCCCCTTTCTCCTCTCCTACGCTCCCCCCTCTCTCGCCTCGGGCCGCCGACGCAGGCAGCGTCTGCTAGCGAGTTTCTTGGTTGAAAAAACCGACTGCTCGCGCTGCACAACCGTTCTCTGGCCACCCAGTATATATAGCAATGGATCTTGACCTCCAAGGTGGTGCCGGTGGCAGATTTCTCCTGTGCGTTGTTGAACAATAAAAATTCGCAGCGTGCGCGTTAACTAAAAGCGGACTGCGGGTCTCTGTGCCCAGTCGGAGTCTCCTGTCTCTCATTGCCCATTAGCAGCGATTAGCATGTTCCAGTAGGAAACACCGCTCCATCACTGAGTGCTTTGCGCCTCCCCAGTTTTCTCTCCTGCGCAACGCTGCGATGAGCGCCAGCGTCAACGCCGCCGCCAGTGTAAGCGTTAGCGGCCCGCTGCTTCACATCTACACATAGTTCCCTTTAGCGGGAGATGGTGTAATTTTCTTAACGCTCTTGCTTTTAAATTACTAATGTCTGTCCTAGACATACGTGGGTAGATATACACTGTCAAACACCACTGGCGCATATGCGCATATCGCGGCCCGTGGCATACGGGTATGCGCCACGCGTGTCTGCAAGAAAGGGTTTGACGACGTACGCGACAGGATTTTCACGTTATTCATGTAATGACCAGCCAGACATATTCGTCAATACCTTTTACCGTCCCATACAAATTTTGGTCTACCCCAAGTTAAGAAGGCGATCACGAGAGCTCCGAGACGTAGGCGGCTAGATAGATAGATAGATAGATAGATAGATAGATAGATAGATAGATAGATAGATAGATAGATAGATAGATAGATAGATAGATAGATAGATAGATAGATAGATAGATAGATAGATAGATAGATAGATAGATAGAAACGTAAAAGTGCTTACAGTACGCAAAGAAATGCTTCGCATTTAAAACATACCCCCCTCCCCCGCATCAGCATGTGTGGTGTTTGATACAGCTTCGCTGGACACTCACGTTCGCAGGGAGGAATTGCGGCTACTTTTTTTCTGCTGGAATTTAACAGTATTTAGAAGACGTGATTTTAAAATTTTATTATTTATCCAGTAAACATTATGGTTAACAAGTAGTGTAACTAAAGCCTACTGTTCATACCGCTGACAGCACGAGTGCTACATTTTAAACGAAGTCGCCTTCTCAGAGTCCTACAAACGCTGACAATATTGCCTCCTGTACTGGCTTCATTACAGCGTTTCGAATTATGAGAATTGCAAAAAAAAATGATAAGCGTTCATTTTCCAAAGTTCTTGCTCTGCCAGCATCAGCATTGTTGGTCTCTGGTCACTTGCGTTATATTTTATTCCTTTTCTGTATTGTCTCCTTCTCCAGACAGTACTTCGATATCTGGATTGCTCGTTTGTAGAGTGCATTAACGGGAAACATAGCGGTTAAATAGTGGTGCGTTACCTTTTCCTTATGTACTGTCATGACAGTTCAAACCGGTGTTTACCTGTCTTCATATGATGTAGTGACATGTAGGCCACCAGAAATTTACATAGTCCCACGTCGAGAGACACTGCACAGCACAGGCTACATTGATTTTGGTACAAAAAATACGCTATATTAACTGTTTTTTTTAGCTTGAACATGCGCTAGATTTGTTTCATTGATCCCTCTTCAGTATTTATTTCATATTGTTACCATCACAAAAAAAGCGCTCAATAATATTTTTAATGGGTACCGTCGCGCTACCTTCAGTAAGCTCTTTTTTTTAGCTTTTTAGAAGAGTGATGTCTCGTTTGGGACACGTTGACAGCGATGCAGTTTACTTGGTTCCCAGCAACGTAGGTGACGCTCCTACGATACAATGCACAGAAAAAATTCAGGAGACAAAGCATATATTGTCGCCATAATGTCGAAAGCACCACTCAGAGATTGTTCACGTTGTACGACTCCAGCCGTACTTCCCACGTTCCGCCTGGTCACGAAGTGCGGCGAGCAGTATACTTTTCGACAAAATGATGGGGATAGAAAGCATAGCCCATACAAACTTGATGGATGGTGAAGGTATGCTTGAACAAAGTCAAAAAGGGAACAAAATATCTGATATATTCACAGGCCACCTTTTGACAAGGCCAGAAACTTCGTTCAGCATATTTTGAATATTCAGTATGGTAAGACATAATCACTTCTCGCATGCTCATTGCTTGTTCTCCGGAATATTCAGCAGAATGTAAAGGTGCTGTAGGTAACAAGTTAACACGTTTACAATTATATAGATGAAAGCACCCCAAAATTTTCCATAATCATGAGGCGTACAGCCAGTATGTAAGCAATTTTCCTTAGTATTCAATTTTACTTAGCATTCTAACTTTTCTTACTATTCAATGCTTAATAGAAAAGTAACCAGTTTCAGCAGTACTCATAAAAATGATACCGAATCGTACGTTTGCGGAAGATCGTAATGGTGGCGATTACTTAAAACAGTCAGTTATTACGTTAACCAATACAGCCGTACTTCATTATAGGTGTTGTCGATCACAATCACTGTCGGCGATTAAACTAGCCAGTGTGGTCGTTGTTTGGTTGTTGATAGAAAAATAGGCTGTTTTTTTCCTTCATTCAGTGAGGATGATCCTGCTTTCTGAACGTAAGTATTCACACATCATACTAGAAAAAAAAACATGGTTGATCCCTTCATCAACGCAATCAGTGTAACACGAAAGTAAAACGTGTCCTTACAGAAGTAATTGAATGTTTACTGTACATTGATATCAGGGAGATGCACAATGTGCATTGGTGTTTGGGAGATATAGAACCGTTTAACGTGGATTTACTAACGTTGGCGCTTGGTGGTATACCTCTATCCCGACTACTAATGTCCATGATCAATGATTAAACAAACCCTTGTGCAGCTGTAGAGGTTAACGGTGAGAGGGCCTAGTCAGAGAAAGCAGTGTGACAGACAGAAAACTTTCGCAAACTGGACAAAAAACTTGGGCTGTAAGGTCGCCATCCCGCGGAATATTAAAGGGTGATTGAACATCACGGGTAGAATAGAGGGAAACACAACGCGCGTTCGTGCCGGGGTTCACCAAGACTTATGTGACGTATTTCCGTGACGGAAATACGTCACATAGGTCTTGGTGGACTGCGGCATGAAACACTTCTATATTAAAATAATTTATTTTATAATGTTTCTCAACATGTGTTCATCCATTTTTTTTAATAATGAACTTGAATGTTCGAGTTGCATATGTCGACTACTTTTTACCACTCAGGAAGAAGCGCGACAACCAGAGACAGGAGTATTGTGTGTTTCTCTTAGAGCGTGCTTCTTTTTTTATATATATAGTTTCTCGATCCATCAAAGTCAGCAGTAAAGCATTCTAAGCAAGAAAGCTACAAGTGATTGCAGTGGATCTTCTGGGTGTCTATCTTAGGAAAACATTGACGGAACTGAAGAAAAAGGGCGAAAGAAGACCCTTCCCAACTTTCACAATGCACTATATAGATGCTGGCTTTCATCTTTATACTATAGTTGATGGTGCAAAAAACAGGACCAGAATACAGGGCCTAAAAAGTTGAAACACAATGGTTTTATTGCGATAGCAATTATATGGACACTCTCGGCAGCTTTTCGCCGTCGCCGTCGGCTTCATGCTTCCCTATATATATATATATATATATATATATATATATATATATACATATATATATATATATATATATATATATATATATATATATATATATATATATATGTAAAAGCCACGAAGAAAAGTAATTCGAAAAAATATCTTCCGACGCGCGGAATAGAAGGGCGACCTCTCGCTCCGCAGCGCGCGACGCTAACCGCCACGCCACAGCAGCGCACATGCTGCAGCATACTAACGGCGAGCTATATACACCATTCGCCGCTGGCGGTACGCAGATCTCGGGAGGAATATTAGCGTGGTCTCCGTCTTACCAGCAAACCAGCGAGATGGCGCAAAGTGCGCGCTCGGCGCCCCACTCGTTGCGACGCGTTGGCTCCCCAACACCCCGACTTGTACTTTGGCCTGCAGGGCGTAGTTGCTTTTTGCTGCAGGGCGTAGTCGCTTTTGGTGGGGGGATGGTGGCAGTTTTACGCCGTATGCTTTCGCCGGGAAGGTTTCGTTTAGGTTAGAGAGCGCACAAAGGTCAGTTCGCTCGCTGCAGAGGCCCCGTTTCCGAAAGAAGCGCGCTGTTACAACACAGGGAAGTAACAACTCTGACACTTGTTAGTTCGCGCTCGTCCTGTGTATACCGGTGACTGTGTTTCGTGCGTCCTTCGCTCTTGAGCAGTGCGCTCCAAGTTTCGGTCTGTTTTGCCGTTCTTCGCTTGAAATGCCAATTACTTGCTATCGCATTGATTGCTTCGCCCCTTGCCGCGAAACTGTGACTTTTTTTTCTTGAAGCTTCACATTCTTTTATCTCCAATTCGCTTGAGCTCATAGTTATCTAGTTCATACTTACAATGCTCAAATTTCAGTTTAAAACAGAAAAGCTTGAGAACGCCGTTTTGTGTCAATGAAAGCCGACTATGAGGTCACGGCTACGCGGCTCCTAATGAGAAGAGTTTTTTTGTCGCCGTCATACTTTTTAGAAAAGCTCCACACCTAACGTCCCTCCGATCATATACCATCCACGGTGTTGCCGTTCGCAAGAACAGTCCCAATAAAGTTTATTTTATCTAATATCGTGCATTGAAAGAAGAGTTTCCATTTTAGGATGGAAGGAAGAATACTGCAATTTCTTGTATTTCAGAAAAGGGTGTGAACTAAAACACGGGTTTCAGCAAAGTAGCTGAGCTCCTCTACGGTGCGATAGACAAGTATAACCTGAAATGGGATTGCAGATTCCATCGTACCCAATAAATTAGATACGACTACTGCCGCGACTGTGTAGGCTTGTTGAAGTCTACAAAGTAGTTATCCTTCACTGAACGGAGGAAAATGCAATATAACAAGCTTGGAATATCGTAAAATGCAGGATCCATAACCGCTCTAACTTTTTTAGTTTTTTTTTTTCTGTGGAAAGCCAGTCGATGAATACATGAAATGAAACATACAAAAATCAGCAAGTTTGACCCACTTCCACCAGCGTTCATAAGTATAAGAACATTGTGATGATGGGCAACGCTAAGCCTCGCTATAATTGTCAATGCTGCGGTTTTTGTGCATCACTTCGATCAATCTGCGAAGACTTGTGCGGTATTCTAATACCGCACTGTTTTAAAACCGGTCTAGTCACTTGTCCATTCCGCTGCAATATTTTAGCAGGTAATGCTGCAGGAGCATTGCGCCGATTTTCAGGCGTACATGGAAAGCGGTGTTACGGGCTCGCTGTCATGGATACAACTTTCGCAAGAAAGCAACGTAGCGCAGTTGAAAAGACATCACTGCTAGTTCATCAGCAGCGTTTGGTGCGCTTTAGATTTCAGGCACAACTCCCCGTTAGTTTTGCTGTGTCACATTGTATTTACGGTATAGTTGCTTATAGGGCTTGATCCACAAACGTCATGGTCCATACATCATTTGAAATTGAAATTACTGTTTCCTTCAGGCAGTATCCTGCTAATATTTACGTTCCAAATAAATTGATACATGCCTGAATAAATAATGTATTTTTCGTATATCTGCTGAAATAATACATTTGTGCAAGTAAACCTTTATTTCAGTTCAAACTGACAGAACCAAGCTCTGTGTTTCAGCATTTTTTTTTCAAATCCATTGTATGCTATCCCTATTGCTGCCATCCTTCGCTTTTACTTGAATGGGGAAGACATATGGCGAACGGAAAATAGATAGGGCAAACTGCGTCCACTTAGAGCTAAAATATCATTATTCATCGACTTCGAAACTGCCGCTGAAGCAACAAATACGGATAAGAATTCATACCGGAATGATCGTCTCGGCAAGCGCGAAGAGATGGATTGAATTTTGGTAAGGAGTTCACCGTTTTTTCTGTGTTTTTTTATGAATTCATGTTCCTTCAATATGACGAATATTTAAAACGATCTTTCATAAGAGAACGATTGCTCAGTTTTAGTGTGCATTTTATTCCTGTTCGTCGAGGGCTCGTTTGCTTTTGCGCTTCTGAATTACTTTATCAGCGAACATTCCATATGATCGAATAAATCCATACAAACAGCCTTGGTACGAAATCTTCATTCTTGTTGGTTTTGTTCTAACTTTGATTATTGTGTTCATTATTTTACTCCTATTTCAATTACGGCGTTGATCATCATAATCATCCATCATCAAGTTTCATCATCATCATCCATCATCAATGTGATGATGATTGCCATCATCATCAAGTGCGCTAATGTTGCTGCAGGTGAAACCGTTTGTTAAGGGGATGTGCTTCGAGAATGCATCTGTAAGATACCGCAGCATTCCACATCAGGTCAAAAGAACTCTGCTAAAGTAGTTGTTATTCACATGGAGGAATTGTGGAGTTTTGAGAGGTTTCAGTTGAACAATAACCATAGTGCTAGCATATTAAACAAAAGTCATAGGGTCCCTTACGCGTCCGCCTCAGTCACCCCGACAGCGAAAACCATCATTTTCTTCTACGTCGATGCATTTAACCTCGCGAGCCTACCCTCGGAAAAACTTTCTGCAACTAGCGTGGATTTACAATGCCTCCACGATTCGAGGCATTGCAGGATTTCTGCCCCTCACCTTGTTTTGTACCTGCCTCCGTATCGACCATCACTTCTGATATGCTTGACAAGACCTGCGCCCATGGTGAAGTGACGTCAGATCCACCGGGAAATTGCACGTGCTGGTTTACGAATATCATCATCTATGTACGACACATGGCCAACGCCGGCAAAAAAGAAATCTGTTGTAAAACTCTACTATACTCTCGTATCCAGGGGCACCCTAAAACGCCAAAGGGGAAGATATTACTCCAGATCACCCCACAGGTATCGCCTCATAACTACAACAAGTGCATGATTTATCATTTCGAAATTACAACAGCAACAAATGCATTTGGTGGAAAACAAATCGACCATATAGGGTCATGTCGGAACAATCACATACGAGTACGTAAACAAAGTCTTACAATACATGTACCATGGTCACACTGAAGTGGCCGCCCAATTGAGGACCACAACGATAAATGCGGACCAAGCAGTTGTAAATGTGAAAATTATAACCAGCCAAGCTTCTCCTATGGTCTTGTTCTACTATAAACAAGCTTGTTTCCCAAGTATGACAGGCGAAATCGCCAAGTGACAATGTATAAAGTGAAATTAATGCAAATATCCCACTTTTGTGTGCCGCGTCCTGCCTTTCAAGAGCTACGTGGAGAAGACGAAGGAGCAGTGTTTATATCGCACGTAGGAAAAAATTGAAGGACACTTTGTACATTCTAAAGTGTGTTCGGCGAAAGCGTGTGGCCGTTCCACTGACTATGCCATGTCTTTTTTTCTTTTACACTCTCCGTGGGATAACACACAAAGCGAATGTGTGCGTGTTTTCTTTTTTAATTTTTTACCGCGAGTCGCAGCGAGACGCGAGACTAATCTTCCTCCGCTCGCATGCGTTAGTATTTTCTCGCGCTTTGTGCATTGTGCAAACGCCATAGCGTTCCAGCGCTTAAATTGACGGGCCCTTTGTAAATTCGAAGGTGTATTCCGTGAACGCCTGTGTCCATTGAGACGGCGTCGGTCAGAATGATTGCAAACGCTGGGCACAGCGAAGCTACGCAAGCAAAGAGCGAGCGCTGTAGAGTCCGACGCGACCGGCTTCTGTTTGCGCATCCCGGCGGCCACCTGGCTCCGTGCCAGAGCTCGGATGGACGGGACGGACGGACATGGACGGACGGATGGACAGACAGACAAACAGACGTGCGGACGGACGGATGGACGGACGGACGAACAGACGGACGGACGGACAGACAGACGTACGGACGGACGGACAGATGGACGGACGGACGGACACCGGACGGACGGACGGACAGATGGACAGACGGACGGACGGACACCGGACGGACAGATGGACAGACGGACGGACGGACACCGGACGGGCAGACGGACGGACAAACGGACGGACAGACGGACGGACGGACGGACACCGGACGGACGGACCGACGGACACCGGACGGACGGACGGACAGACGGACGGACGGACGGACGGACGGACGGACGGACGGACGGACGGACGGACGGACACCGGACGCCGGACGGACACCGGACGGACGGACACCGGACGGACACCGGACGGACGTGAGCATGAGACATTAAAGGCTTTCGCCTTAATACGGATGCTATTGTGGAAATACATTCATCTGTGGTAGCATACGCGCAACTTGGCCCTGTAGCCTTCGCTTCATTGCCAAGATATGTTACCTGCGAGTGAAGCAGAGGAGCGTCTATTGGTGGTTCTGCACACGGATACGAAACCGTTGCGGCGTAAAGCTATATACATTCGCTGTAAAACATATTTAAGGAACCGGGCCGTATCACGTATGAGTGGGAACGCACCCCGTACGTTGCGATTCATGCCAGCCACGCATGAATCGCAACACAACGGGTGCTTGCGCAAGGGGTGCGCAGGGGTGCAACGCAAGGAACGATTTGCCAAACAGCTTCGCTGTTAAAAGTCAATTTATTTTCCTTGCGGCCTTTCCTACGTTTTCATTCATACCTGAATGAATGGTGTTAAATTTATGGATCACGTAGCATTTGCGGACTTCACTATTGTGATTGCAGAACCACGGTATTCAGTGCTTATGCGAAGCCGTTCTGTGTGCCTATTGCAAACAGTGTAATGTGTTGGTAGTACATTGCACGACCATTACATTGGGTAGTACTACTGTAAAGCCGTTCTACATGCTCATTGCAAACTGCAGTGCTATATATTAGTAGTTCTTTACCAAACCATGTTACGGAGCGATCTCCTGTCAATTTCTGGACATTTCTTGGCGCTACTTCCTTGTCATCAAGGCGAAAACCTTACCTGCTCCATCAAACGCGAAAATGGACCGTCGGCGTCTCACGGCCGACGGTCCATGTGGTGACGTCATCATGACGTCACTGGTCGTCATAACTTGTGACGTCATTATGTATCACTGCGACATCATGTGCCGTAACACAACATTATGACGTCACCACATGACATCGTTGCTTGGTCAAATGGGGACCAATCACTGAGGCAAAACAAAACCAGGTGAGGTGTCTCCGATCCTGCATGGAGGCATTGCAAACCGCATTAGGGGCAGAAAGTATTCGGAGGGTGGCGGGGCAGTATCAATACATCCGACTGAGAAGGCAAGCAAGGTGGCATTCAGCAACGTCAACAAAGTCGTCTCAGGTGAAGCCATAACAGGGGCGTAGCCAGAAATTTTTTTCGGGGGGGGGGGGGGGGGGGGCACCTCCTTGATTTCGGGGAGGGCACCACCTTGAAATGGCCATTTTTCGCTATGTATACCATGGCGAAAAAAATTTCGGGGGGGGGGGGGGGGCACGTGCCCGGTGTGCCACCCCCTGGCTACGCCACTGAGCCATAAGGAACCTTGTGAGATTTTTTTTTGTCTCCGTCCACGTAAATTGTTCACATTCCTACTTGCTTTGTTTTCTGTTTCCACCGGCTTCATTTTATCCCGAAATAGTAGGCAGGCGTTGTATCCTGCTTTTATCGCATAAAACTAGAGAAGTAACCAGCCGTTCCTCCTCATAGACGGGTACAATCAGGCCTTCACAAATGGGTGTGCACTCGGGACCGACGTCACGAGCCCCGTCTTTGCAGAACATTGCCTAGGTGCATGACCGGGATTATTTCTTCAGTTGCTAGGGTGAACTGCTGCCATGCTTCGGCCGTCTGGGCGGAGCCTTGTCCGGCCCGCGACACACTACTCTCTGTTTTGGGTAACCCAATAAAACTTTATCCAATCCAATTCAATCTCCGCACTTCTTAAATTGTACCCGATCATATGTGGCTGTTTCCAGCATGTCCCTCCCTCTCTTATCCGTGTTTTGTCTGCTGTGTATACATACCAAATAAATAATAATAATAATAATAATAATAATAATAATAATAATAATTATTATTATTATTATTATTATTATTATTATTATTATTATTATTATTAT
Source organism: Rhipicephalus appendiculatus (assembly GCA_030522465.1). Classification (NCBI taxonomy): domain Eukaryota; kingdom Metazoa; phylum Arthropoda; class Arachnida; order Ixodida; family Ixodidae; genus Rhipicephalus; species Rhipicephalus appendiculatus. The sequence goes on from JALIZH010002339.1 coordinate 54,531, forward strand.
TATTATTATTATTATTACTATAGTTAAAGAGGAAAAGCACTGACAAGGGGCACTAACTCTCAAGTGGCCGGCCTTATAACTAATCACTGAAAATAGGCTGCCCAACGCTGCTTCCCAGCTGCGAGTCATGACCAACGCCATTTCTAAAAAAAAGAAATGTCATGCATAAGAAACTAATACTATGGGAATGGTGTGTTTAGATCTTCGGTTTGGTATATTTAAAAAACCACACGTATTCTGCACATGCACTGAGACCCAATTTCCTGGATATTTGAACGTAATTCTACTGATTTATACACTGACTTCAATCTCCAGAAGTCAGATATGACTTTGTTTGTTTCTGTTGGGCGTTCTTCGTGTACTATTTATAGGTTTCAGTTTGAGCTTCCTATATGCCTGAGTGAACATTCATATTCCCCCCACATTTTTCACTTGCATCAGCGGCTCATTATTCACACTTAGTTAAAGCTATTTGTCCATCCTTTTAATTTGAGCAGTTGCCTTTGCTGTTGTAGGGGTATGCGCAGCTTTGCACACAGACAAACGCTGTATCTGTAGGTTGACTATATACCTTATAAATAGTAACCTGCCCTTACAATGTGCTCCCTATATTTGAAGAATTGCTTGCAACAAACTTTGAACAATGCTTGCAAATCTCTTCAAATTCGTTGGCCTTAGCATACTCCCACATATTTTAGTTCAGGTGCATACAAAAAAAAACGTAATTACATCCTTTTTTATTGTAATTCTTTGTATGTGTGCAGTTCAACTTGCGCCAGCAGAAGCAGCTCAAAGATTGACTGCTTCCATAATTGCTAGCGAACACGCACAAAGGACGACATAGAAAGTAACAGGACAAGCGCTAGACTTCAACTGATTTTTAATCGACGTGAAGGGCACAATACATTTCTTTGCGCACACGTAGGTGCCACGTCACAGACAAAGTTGATCCCCCCAAAAGAAAAGAAAAAGAAACAGACAAAAAAAAAAAAGAAAACAGAGGAAGAGGGAAATAGTAGAGGCTGTTGAAATTCACAAGGCGGGTGACACATGCGTCAGCACTCCGTCCATCGCGTTGTCAAAAAGAGAACTGGACTATCTGTGTAAGAAGAAACCACGTGAGAACTGGCCGTACCGATAGGCGGCGGAGAATGACTCTTTCGTTTTTCCTTCTTTTCATTTTTTCTTTTTTTCTGTTTCTTTTTTTTTCTTTTGGGGGGATCAACTTTGTCTGTGACGTGGCACCTGCGTGTGCGCAAAAAAATGTATTGTGCCCTTCACGTCGATTAAAAAATCAGTTGAAGTCTAGCGCTTGTCCTGTTACTTTCTATGTCGTCCTTTGTGCGTGTTCGCTAGCAATTATGGAAGCAGTCCATCAACACCAACTAGCCCAGCTCAATGCTTTAGCTCAAAGATCTATTGCTAGCATAACCTAATAAGCTACTCATAATGACTTGCGAGGGATCGCGTATATTTTCTTCAGTCCCAAAGCATGGTAGATATTGTTTGTACATCGAATACAAATTAAAAAAAAAAAACAAAGGTCGTTCTGCTAGGATGTACATGGGTGACCAAAAGTTCCCAGGCCGTGCTGCCATAAAAATTGATGAAATAGTCACCTTCTAACTTTCCCCGCCCATGTACATGTGGCAAAGCCAATGAAAAAAAAAGTTCCTTTGCGTTCTTGAAGCATCTTATTTATGTACAAGGAAGTTGACAATACGACCCGCCGCATATGCTTCTTCTAACCCTCAAAACGCTTAATGCAGAGATCTCGAAAACCACATATTGAAGAAATATTGCATGTTTCTTAGCTAGTTCTCGCCAAAGCTTTGTCCTTGTAACTCTCCATCTAATGAAACTCCTCTAGAAAATACCCTTGCTATAGCTTAGTTTACGCACGAGTACCATTTTCAGCGGGAATTGTCGGACAGAACCTAACATATCGCAAAACTGTACGTGATTGTAGCAATTTGGTCACCACAACAGATGACCGCAACAGGCATACGTCACACTCCAGAGCTATAAAACGGGGCAAAAAGAGTCACAATAGACAATGATCCGCTTTCGTTATATGCTGCTGCAGTGATTTTTTGCTGTCGTGCGGAAAGCGTGCCACACCAGCAGTGGAATGGGAGAGTAGAAGCTGACGCATCGTAAGCAATCGGAAACGAGAAGCCAAACCACCTGATCGAAGTTGGTCGATAAACACGGCTGCCCGTGCTCTGCCCCTGCGAGCCAATCAGGTTTCCCCACTTGGGAAAACACGCTCGCCGTCCGCTCGACATGATTGAAGCACTAAGAAAAAAACAATCATGAAAATGCCAGACTCGCCGACGCCAACAATATCATCGTTGCCTTTCCTTTATACTTCGTTTTGATGCTCCTGCGGTTCGTTAGTAGTGCTCTATTTGCGTGCACCTTTTGTTTTTAGAACTAAACTGGGAACATTCATGCTCGTTAGTCGATAGTATGAAACGGCACTCACGGGTGGTAGCCCCCAGAAGATAAATGGAGTAGTGTCACACGAGGCTCATTTTTTTTTTCGTATAAATTTTGGTGTAGCATTATTCGATGTGTGGCCGCAACGTGAAATTTCGTGATTCCCAAACCCTGCAAGGAAAAAGAGAGAAAGTGCACGTGTAATTGTGGACAACGGGAAAACTTGAACTGCTCAATCATCCAGAAGAGTCGATGCCGTTGCAAAATGTTGAGCTGGTACCAAACAATTAATGCAAAGCCGTATTGAAGGCCAAAAACCATATGAGGCATTCTACTAACGTACCAGCAAATCCATCACTCGTGCCGCTGTGAAGGCGAGCGGAGTCCCTATAGTGGGACATCACGCCATGCTAACCTAATGCAAATTAATGTTAATTAATTGGAAGCACATTACTCCAAGAAGCAGTGGGAAAGCTTGTAGCTCTAATATCCATACCACTGCTAGTACTGCTACTAATTTTATATTAATAATATTTCTATCTCCGCCTGCACAGCGAGAATCGGCACTTGAAATTTCTTGTCTTTTTTTCTCGCCTACCTAATAAAGTAGCAGTCATGCATTCATGCTTAGTTTTTCTACAGCGAAACCTGTTATGAGATCACAACAAGGGCCGTTTTTGCGCCGTAGTTGTCTGCCACCGCGGCAGCCGCCGGTGTCCGTTACCACTATCGCGCGAAATGAGAAAAAAACTAACTAAATAAATATTACCTTGGACAGAATGGGAATCAAACCCGCGCCCTCTATGCGTGGCAGCCCAGCACTCTACCGCTGAGCTACGCCGGTGCTTGAAACTGCGTTGCAAACTGACCCTATACGGGCTTCATGACGGGCAATAAATCGCGTTAACATGTGCAATAAAGCGTTTTAGAACAGTGAAGTAACAACCAGGCATTACACAATGCGTATTGCATAACGAGTGGGTCGTTCAATGCTCCAACCCACTACAAAAGCCTCAGGAATAATTCTTCATCGTCGTCAGCCACAGCATCAACAAAATGCACATAATGCATTACAAGTGTGTAGCGGCTACAAGGCTTTTCCGAAAAATGACGGATAATGGCATAGTGGACGCCTCCCAACTGCACAAAAATTATGATTATTTATGGCGTAGTGGGTATCATGCAAGTGTGCTTGTAGTAGTTTCCCCAAAAGTGTTTAAAAAAGGCTCTAGAAAGGCCGCTCTCCCACCTTTCGCTGTGACTGTGCTGCGCGTTCCGCGCAGGCTTGGCGGTTTTTTCTAATACAAGAACAATGACCACAGTTACTCGGATACAGCGGGAATACATTACTTGCAAACTCCTTTTTTAATGAACAGCGTAATCTGCGAAGTAAGCTCACACTATCATCCACCGCACTGGGGTACCTTACTTACTTTTGAAGAAACCGGTAGGTGCGCGGCGGGGCACGGTACGGAACCCATCATATCACACATTGTAGGTAAAGCAATTCTCCATCGCAGCTGCGTGTTGTCTAGCTATTTGTGGTGCAAGCACTGGCGGCATGGTTAGTGTTAAAAGGTCCGTTATATAAGGTAATCTCATAAAATAAAACCGCGTCAGATGGAGCCACATGCGGCTAGTGCTACGCTGATGAAATCGGGGGCTGTTTCGGTAATACGTTAAATAGTCTGGAAGCGCATCCAAAAGCCTGAATAGGGAATGTAAAAGTTCTGCAGCATGACACTTTGTAGCACATAAAGGAGAAAGCGCGCGCACACTTTTGTTAATGCGTTAAGTTATACTATGAAGGTCCAGAATTCTTGCCAGACAATGAGCTGGAGTGTGAGAGGCAGGCTTTAAATTAGCTGAGCGTGCTTAATCAATTGCATTGTCACCGCACCTACTCGCTTTTGAAGCTTTTTGTACCTGACTTCATGTTGCACATCCTCCGGGATAGGACTGCCTTCGACGAAATAACTACGTAAACTGGTGACAACACATATTCATGTCCTAATATGATGTCATGACGTTACGATTGCTACTGTCAAAAAATTTTTAAAAGCTGTGACTTTATGATGATATAACTTGGCGACATCACGGCATGACGTAATTAGTGAGTAAGGTCACGTGGGTTTCACTACCATCCTATTCATTTGCCGTGTTTTTCTTAAAAGGCAGCTCAAAGAGACGCCTCACGCTATCATCTTAAAATCGGCTGGACATTGCAGTAAACCATCTGTCGCGGTGCATGCCTGAAATATAAGATTATGTGTACACGCTCAAATAGATGGGGCTCTGCCGGCTTTTTTTTAGTGGTTGATGTTACATCTTTTTTCGACGTGCTGGTTTAAGCAATATCAGCCTTGTGAGTTTTGCAAAAAAAATATAGTATTTACCAAGCACTCATGAGTCAGCGCGCTGTTAAAGAGAGCTGGTACCTCCTAATTCATTTGGTCTTTCAAACATGCTCCTTTGGACAAGCCTATATTGGCCTGACAATGGTTGTTCACCCTTCTACGCACTTCGCTCTCAACCCGAAGAGACTGTGCAAAAAGTGTCCCTGGAGCGCCGTTATTCTCTTATACCAGTGTTTTCTACAGTCGCGTGAGATCGGATCCAAAAGAGTTATCTGCCAGCCTCACTTCGTATAGCACTACAATTGGATTACTATCGCATTCATTGCTTCGCCCTTGCGGTGAAACTGTGACTGTTTTGTTTTTTCGTTTTTGCTTTTGTTGCTGTGGACTACTAGGCTGAAACGCATATGGTGTGAGTGAATTTTTATAAAATGTTGGCCGAGAGTGATTAGTTCCTCTATAACTTAGAGAACTATTTGTTCAGCATTAACACAAATGCGTCGAACAGCCTTGAACTTCCAATGTGGTTGGTAACGGATAGTGTTTTGTTACCGTATTTGTCTCCAATGACAGTGCGAACGTTAGCGTCTCGTTGTGATGCGTAGGGTCTCTTAGTGGTTCACAGGGCCATCCACTTTTTGAGTGACACGGCTGAGCGTGACTGCGCTCCACGGAGTGCCAGTGCACACGGCGCGGCCGCGCATCGAAGCTTAGTTGTGCGTACGCACATGGACCCACGGGTGATACTTCACGTCATCTACTAAGCGCTCGAACGCGCCGCTCCATAGTAGCCACCAAGTCCGTGGAGCCGCTCTTGCTTGGCTGCAGTACAAAGCGAGCGGCGCGCGCGTGTGCCTGCGCCGCTTTGACTCGATGCGCGGCCTCGCCTGATGCAATTGCTCTCCGCGGAGCGCATCCACACTGAGGCGTGTTGATCCTGAATGGATGCCACTCTACATAATACTGCTCTTTGCTTCATTTTAAATGCTGAATCATTTTTATGGCGACTCAATCAAAAGGAAGGAAAGAAGAAGAAGGAGAGGAAAGGCAGGGATGTTAACCCGTCTAGAAGGACCAGTATGCTACCCTACACGGGGAAAAGGGGAGGGGGATTTGTAAAGATGGAGAAAGAGAGAGAAAGAGGAGAGAGCACGCACACACAAAGTCACCCTTCGCAGTAATCACAGCCATAAGTCAATAATCGCCGGTGCAAGTATGCTGCCTTTAAGAAGTTGAGGCACTGCCTTCGTCGTTTTCACCCGCGATGACCTCTCAGGTCAACATGCGACAATGGTTTCTGCCGTCATCGGTCTCTGACCTATGCGAACTATAGCAGCTGCTAGTGGTGTTCTCTGTGCATTGTAGCGAGGACAGTCACAGAAGATCCTCTGTCAAGTAAGTTGAAACGCTATAGAGAAAGGAGGGCAAAAATGAAAAATTTCGTTGATCCCTCCGTCATAGGAATTAGTATAACGCGAAGTGAAACGTGTGCTCACCGAAGCAGTTCAATGACCATACTACATTGAGATTGAGAACTTGCGCGATGTCTATTGGTGTTTGAAACCCAGAGCGTCCTATGACGTGGATGCACCTGCCTTGATGCTTGGTGGCACACTTCCATCTCTAAGACTAAGGTCCATGACACACACCTGGACATAGCAGATGGGAAATCCCACGCAGAGATCGTATCAAGATCAACATGATAAACCCTCAATTTGCACTATTTCAAAGCGTCGTCATTTGAGGAGAAAAACAGAAAGGTGTGCGCACCACAGTAATAGGGCAACCTATGGCGGAGCTCATGCGAACACTGCTAGAGATGCTTCCGGAACATCGTGCAGATCTTTATGCGGCGCTTATTACCGCACTGATATTAGCCGTTACCAACGCACTCGAAACAGAACGTTGCGCAGAAACACCGTTGGTGCATGTGTAAGTTCCTCTACTCCGGCGACGAGCCGCCTGACGCTAACACGATGCGAAAGGCTAAGTACATAAGCTGCGTAATCACCGAATCGAATCGCCGCGCCGCGGCTCTGAGGCCACCAGGTGCTGTCTGTCGGCCGCTCGTTAATGCCAAGATGCAATACTTCGCTGTACCAATCGCAAATGGTGAGACCACCACCGCAAACAAGGAGCGTTGTGTCAGGGACGATGTGGTAGAGATAAAAAATTCACCAACGAATTACGATACTGCCTAATGGGAATTCGGAGCACAGCTTCGTGTTGGGGCAGGCCAACTGTGTTTGAAGAACCAGTGGGAAAGTAGCCAACTGTGGGAACCAGTCGAAACCAGTGGCCAACTGTGTTTGAAGGTTTGATTTTCCGCAAGGTATCGATTACGCGACCAATCATAATGTTTATAAAGTAGGACAGCGCCCACTACTTCATTATATGTCTTTCAGGGATAAGCGGGAAACCCTTGTTACGCATGTTTAAGGTGTTATGTGTATTCTGTTGGTGCTGCATGTGGCTGATCACGATGAAGTATTATGGCTGAGCACTTTGCAGTGGGTGGGAAACATTACAGCGCACACTCGTTGCGTAATTAGTATTGTGTGATGAATGCTTGTTATTTTACCTTTTTACCACGCTATATCACATAGGTTAGCAGCAGGAAGGGGAAGATGGAAGCTTGCGATGAAAAAATCCGTAAACAGGGCTTGTGTGCTCGAGCCACACAAGCCCGGTTTACGGATTTTTTCATTGGTTAACAGGACTTTTTGCCCAAGATAACGTCTGAATAGGGTCTTTTCACAAATGAGCTTCAACGAACAACGTGGCTTTGTGGTTATAAGCTCGACTGCCACGCAGAGGGCCCGGGTTCAAATCCCATTTCTCATTTTATGTTTCATGCCTCTCGGCTACGCCATCGACGGCGACAACAACGGAGACAACAACAGTGACGCGGCAGGAACGGGCGCCTAAGAGCTGCGCTTTAAATATCCTACCTGCTCCGCTTCGCGGACACCGATGAAAAAGCGAAGCCGGTTTCGTTCCTTTCGTCACGGCTAACGCATTTCTGTTTTGTAAGGCATTCAGACATGTTGTATCAGTGCTCTTTATTAAATATTCTTTGTTAAGCTTTGAGGTGGTAGTACCTCACGACACCGCTTAGAATCCATCCTGATTCAAACGACGCATAAGACATTGAATCGAAACGACGCAACCCTCCCTCTTATCTACGCCCGCTGCTTACGTCACATTTTAAAGCCCTCATAAACACCGCTTCACTCGTCCTCGCTTTCATTGTGAACAAGGCTCCCGTCAGGGGAGCTGAAACGTCTTTTTTGCATTCTTTTTTCGTAGTCGGTGTCCTTTTATTTCTATCAGGTGGTAGTATAGTTTTATTGCATATTTACCATACCATTATTACACACAGGTGTACAAAGAAGCATTCAGCTAAGATGATCCGATATGTTGTGTCACTGCTCTTTATTAGGCACTCTTTGTTAATCTTTGAGGTCATAGCATAGTCACCACCTTTTATAACCACAAAGTATCACGTGACAGTGGTGTCACTATGGGGACGCGAACGCCGTTGTTTGGGCCAACTGCATCCTTCTTCCTTTTTAGTGGTAGTTGTGTGCAGTGCGATTTATCCAATCATTGTGGCACATGCGAGTTGTCGGGGATGACAGTTTTTGGATAGGTCCCACAGATTTCTGTGGCACACACCCGTTTGTTGGGCTAACCGTTGCTTTCATTTTTTTTTTATTGCGTGAGTTTGCCCTACGGCATCAATACATATCACAGAAAACTGTGTAGCTGCGTTTCCTCCATGAAGTCCAGGAGGGACCTATGGTTCGGACCGCAAATCCATCGCTGCAAGTCAGGCGGCCTGGTGTGCTGAAGTCCTGCACGCCGCAGATGGCGTCGACGAGCCACTTGAGGCCCAGGGCATTTAGTAGACTGATGAGTAATGGGATTTAACGAATGTCTGTGGCGCATACCCGTCGATGATTGCCACAAGCGTTACCACGAATTCCGGATATAAAAGGCTCGACCAGGCACGTCTTCGCTGTTAAAAGGAGCGTTGGTGAAGCATTCTGCATGCGTGTCGGTAACGCACTCGTTAGAGCGCCGGGCAGCTGTCATCGCGGGCCGAGGGGTCGTGCATTCGACTCCTATGTCATCCGCATGAACGAAACTTAAGAGCCGAGCTCTTTGAAGGGGCATTGGCACACAAATTAATTTGCCGTTTAACCTCTTCTTCTGGAAACTGTGCAATGTATCGATATCATTGCGCAAGTGGCAACGCGAAAAGCAAGCTGTCATAATTTTATATGAACGGAAAAAACGACATTAGTTTCGGACTAGAGTGACACACAACAGCTATTTTTGTGATCGGAAGGGACGCTTCATCACGTGGGATGCACAACAGTGGCAGGGCGCTTTCATTGGTTTGACGCGACATATCGCATACAATAATCATACGGTCACAGCTTAGGCCGCACTGTTCTGCACTAAAAAATGTGAAAGCACTCCTTATGCTTCACATATGAATATGAATATTGAAAATAATTTAAACACGACGCTACAGGTGCTGCTCAACTGTCACCACGAGGTCTGTCTTTCGGTATGCACCTGTAAGAGGCGCCCGGTGGTTTGAACCGGCCCTTTACGTTAATGGGAGAGTAAAATGCCTAAGGGAATGTTTTTCCTGATTGTCTGCTGGGGATTTTGGTGTTTTAAGACTAAATATTTCCGTTACCGTGCAGCAATTTCGATATTTCTTGTTGCGTTTACCTCAGTATTAAGCACTGCACGCGCTCCAGCGCTGCAGAATGCAGACAAAAAAAAAGTGTTGCAAGGTCAATTTAAGCTTTTCGTTGCCCCGAGTAGTGTCAACAAAAATTATGATCATCATGAACCAGGTACGCACTATCTTCGTCATCTTCAACGTGCGCTTCGCTCCCACAACAAGTGCACCAATTTTTCTGGTATGGAATACAAATGTTATTATGGGCGGGCGTCTTACGTCACTAAAAATAGCATTACATCACGTCACAACTTGTGACGAGACATAACTGCGTAATATCACGAAACAACCAGTCACGCGACCAAAATCACGTAACATCGCCTATTGACTAGTCACGTGACGTAACATCACTTAACATCATGTAGCGTCTAGGCACGTGACAAGCAGTCAAGTGACTGAGTATCACGTAACAACACTCACTTAACCAATAATCACTTAATATCGCGTAACCAAAAATCACTTAAATCATGTAGCATCACGTACCTCGCGCCACTAAAAAGTTGGTAACATCATGCAATATCCAGTCACTTGACTGAAGTTCACGTAACATTTAGTCACTTTACGAAATCAGGTTACAGCCCGTAATAGCTAGTCACGTGACATGTTCCCACATTCCCGTCACATCCTTGTAACAGCTAATAACATGACTAAAATCGCATCTCGTAACACGTAGTCACTTGACATGTCTCGCTAAGTCTAGCCAAGTCTAGCCATACTTAATACAGCGACGCATATCATTAGGAAAGGGACGAGGAGTAGCCGGAGCCATGTATGTGCTGTATGGAGCGGCGCCCGCGTTCCATAGCATGTGCTGTGGGACGCGGGCGCCGCTCCGTAGAGTAGAGAAAGGGGTTGAGCGTAGGAGAGGAGAGATAGGGGGGAGGGGACGCGGGGGCCGCTCCGTAGAGTAGAGGATTCCTAGAGGAGGGAAACGGGGAGGGGACGCGCATGCGCTGTCGGGGTGTAGGACGCGGGCGCCGCTCCGTAGAGTAGAGTATTCCTGGAGGAGAGAAAGGGGGGTGAGCGTAGGAGAGGAGAGAGAGAGGAGACGCGCATGCGCTGTGGTGGTGTGGGACGCGGGAAGGAGGGACGGACTAAGCCCCCCCCAAACACATGCAAGCAACATCGAGGAATGGAGTCAACCTGGGCGACACACACCACCTGCCTAGCTATTGTTAAGCAGCCTCTCTGTGCTCTCGGCCATGACTCTGGTGACTTTAGTGGTGGTTGACGGCCATATATTGTACTACAGTGTTCTGGTTCGCATAGTGGGTGCTTCCCTACTTCATGAAAGTGGCCGGACGCGGGAGGGACGGACATAGCCCCGAGCATAAGATGCTTCGCATCTAAAAACAAAAAAAACTTCCCCATCTCCCACTGAAGGGAACCATGTGTGGATGCGAAGCAGCGGGGAGATAATTAGCTTGAGCGGGAGGAACGTCGCCGCTCTCGTTTCACGGCAGCGGTCAGGGCGCTCATTGCGGCGCTGCACAGGAGAGAGAATGAGGCACGCGCGCTCCGTCATTTTCATACCGCGGAACTACCGTGGCGCCCGCAGCGGAGTATGCAGCTGTCACACCACCTGTCGTGTGCGCCGCTCCGTAGAGGATTCCTAGTGGAGAGGAGGGGGGACCGTAGGAGAGGAGAGAGAGAAGGAGTGCATGCGCTGTGGTGGTGTAGGACGCCGGAGCCGCTTCGTAGAGTAGATGATTCCTAGAGTAGAGAAATGGGGTGAGCGTAGGAAAGGATAGGGGTAGGGGACACGCATGCGCTGTGGGGGGGTGTGGGACGCGGTGGCCGCTCCGTAGAGTAGAGGATTCCTAGAGGAGAGAGAGGGGGGTGAGCGTGGGAGAGGAGATATAGGGGGAGGGGACGCGCATGCGCTGTGGTGGTGTGGGACGCGGGAAGGAGGGACGGACTAAGCCCCTCCAAACACATGCAAGCAAGATCAAGGAATGGGGTCAACCTGGGCGACAGACACCACCTGCCTAGCCATTGCTAAGCAGCCTCTCTGTGCTCTCGGCCATGACTCTGATGACTGTGGTAGGGGTTGACGGCCTTCATATTACTACAGTGTTCTGGTTCGCATAATGGGTGCTTCCCTACATCATGAAAATGGCCGGACGCGGGACGGCGGACGCGGGAGGGACGCGGGAGGGACGGACATAGCCCCGAGCATAAGATGCTTCCAATCTAAATCTAGCAAATCCTTAGCATCTATAGCGAAAGCTTGACATTACTAACTAAATTTAGCTAAGTCGAACGCTAGCTCCGATGATGGTTTCAGGTTTGCGCCAGTAGCTATAGACTTGTTTTCTGCAACATTGTCTTTCTCAATCTGGTCGTGTCCATTCTACTTCAGTCATTTCCGTGGTGGAAATGACGTCAGTAAAATCTTGGTTGATCGTCAAACACTTTCGTGCAAAACCTCTACTTATTGCACTGTTTTTTTTCTCATCTTTTTATTCGTACTAAATCTTATCGCGCATTTGTTTCCAAGTAGGTAAAGTCAAACGGGAGTTCGGTAGCAAACCATCCGACTTTGACGCAGCAGCTCATGCATTTGGTGATTTTGATGTATTTGGAAATTATTAAAAGGGGAAAGTACATGCTTGTCATTAATTTTCACCGCACCAAGCGGTCAGTCACCACCGGAGTATTTACTCCTTGTGGACGAACGAAATGGGGTTTTAAGCTTAATCAGAAATTTCAAATTGGTTGTGTGTTTGCGCCTGCGGGCACTGTTACCATTGCTATCGTTCACTTGTATTGTTTGGTGTGCTTTATCTCTCGCGCTTTGAACTCCACATGTTTCAAGAAATGAAATGTATTGTAAGGCAGATCTAGATTGAGTGCTCACGTTACATGATGTTATCGGAATCGCAAATTTCAGAAAAAGTATTGAACGAATGTTCTTCGAAAAGAAATCAAACTATGATATCGATGGCAGAACAAAATTGGCCGGAATAATTTTACCATTGAATACATTTCACATTGATCACTACCAAACATTGATCACTACCAACCAAATGAAAGAGTCGCACGTTACCACTCGCACCAATATGGGCAAGTAATTTCGAAATTAGGTCGTCACTATACCAGACCACTGGATATAAAGGCGCGGCAGGCTACTCAGTCAACATCGATCAGGCATAGTAGTGTCATGAGATATGGCTATGAATGGTTTGCATTACTTGTAGATTCGGGGAGATTACTTACGTATTTTCGTCTTGAAGTACAACCGCTTCAGAGCAAAGACTGATATCCGAAGTTTTTTGCCTACACCCTCTTTACGTTATGGCAACAAAAGAGCACATAATGTTTGAAACACTTGGACAATAACACGCGTCTACAAGCTGGATACTTGTCTCATACCTACTGAAAAAAAAAGGAATGTGAACGCATGCAAACACCGTGAATCTAATTAGAAGTGGGCGTTCTTGTGTAGACCCTCAATATAAAAAAAACGCCTGCAGATGAGAATAAATGTGTCATAGTTTTTACGCCGTTAGAGAGCTGCGAGTGTTGATTAGCCGTGTCATGCCAATTTTACGTGCACCAAAATGCGGAACGTAGTTTCTGTGTGTGTCGCAGCAGAACCATGATGTTGTTTTAGTACCATGTGAAAAAAGAAAGAATACAAAAGGGAAAAAAAAATGGGGGTGGGGGGCGGCAGGAACGAGCTTGAACAAGCCTGTAAAGCGGAGAATCGGGGTATTGGAGCAAATGAAGAATTGGATGGGGCATTTGCGCAAATTATTTTGGGTGGGACATAGACGGCAGCGGGCAGGGCTTACATTTCTTGTTAGGTTGTAAGTGACTGTAGCGAACAAGCAATGTCTGAGTGCTCGGCTGATATTGTCTCTCGCGAAATGGCTTCGCAAGGTGGTACACTGCAAATTTGGCCTTGTTCTATAGAGCGGGAGTAGATGGTCAGCATTCCTTTAACGAGACCCAATAGGAAGCGTTTACGTTCGGAACAAAAGGTTAAAATACGCATGACAACCTAATAAGAAGGAAGTCGGACTGCTTCTTAGGAACATAATGACTTGAGTTTCGGCTTACATGAATAGTTGAGCACTTTACCCCAATAAGAACTCTTTGCAAAGACGACTGAGATGCATCGGCAATGCCTTGTCTCGTCCACTACTGATGTGGTCTCACTGGTTCTTGCAAACGCACTAAAATTCTTTCTTTGCATACATAGGGCCAATGAGGTACGTCGTATTATCATATTGCTATAGCTTCATACGCAGTGTTAATTACCAGAAATGATAATGGTAACTATAACAGGCAGTAATACATTGCCCATTTCGTTCTCAGTCAGAACTTAAAATGGATACACTTCTCTCTTTCTGTTTAATTGAAACAGTGGAAGAATACGAGTTGTTCTATGTTTCTAAAATAAAACGATAGGAAGACAGCGTGACAGGAATCTTTCCGTTTTCATAAAGGGCATGGAGCAAAGAGATACCAACTGAGCGGGTTGCGGCCTTTCTGTCCACATTCCTGACCTGTCTTCAAAAGGCAGGTTTTATGTCTACTGAATTACAGTCACGTTCTCCTCAGCCCACGCATGCGCAAAAAAGAAAAAAAGAAACGTGAGGAGTACGGAGGACACACACGCAAAAGAAGCCGGGGACAAGGAAGGGCGACGCACACACAACGCTGACTTACAGCACTCTGTTCATGTGTCCCCTCCGATATGTAGACAACACGTCCCAAGCTTCGATACTAAGTAGTGAAGAGAAACTCAACGCAACATATCCTATCCGAATAGGCCCTGGTCAGACCCGCAGAAGGAAATGCAAAAAATTAAGGACAAGTGATATGTGGAAAACTGGGTTCATCTTGCAGTTTACTATTTGAAAATACATGCGCAGCACGTTACGCTTTTCACACGCTGAATATAAACGAAAGACCCGTGTCGATCACTGTTGAACTAAAGTGGCTGTAAAATGGATGTGCACGTCTTGAATTATTCCCTGCGGACGTTCTAAAACGGCCTGAAGTACAAAGCATTCTTTTCTCGCCGGTACACTGTCACTGACACCCTCGTGTGACACAGGAGAGGAAAAACAGTGTTTCCCTTGCAAGGTTAATAACTCGAGCTCAAACATAAAATTTTCGAGGCAGCTGGTTCTGACGCGGTCATGTGAAAGTTGGAGTTTTCTATTTTTCGCTTTTTGCCCTGTATCTTCCCACTTTGTTGCTCAAGACTTTCCTTTTTACCAGGTACACGACATACAGTACTGCATCAACAAAATGTCCATCTGGCTTTCAGTGGAAGACCTGGTTTGGGGCTTTTGCCTTAGGAATGTATCTTTGACTGCAACGATGCTTCATTTGTGCCGCCCTTACGCAAAAGTTCGTCTGAATGGGCGACGCGAAGTTCTATCGGCGATATTTTTGTGGTTACCATCAGAGTTGTAGCTTACCTTCGCACGACAATAATAATTTCTTACACTGTGTCTCCTTTTCACTAAGGGGGGTTAAAAGTTTTATTTTGTCTAAGGGCATTGTATTAAAAGTCATTGCTCACTGACTCATTTCACTCTATTATTGCTGTACGCACGGAAGTTGGCCGCTATTTTTTTTCGGCGCTACTGAAAACACTGCTCTCGCTTTCTGTACGCCGCATTTGTTATCTGTATGAAGTCGGCCATTTGTACTCTTTTACATTTCATTAGAAGAAAATAAACAAACCATCATTATCTTTAGGCATGTCTCTCGCAATATTAACCCCTCTTTTTTTTTATTCTGCGCATATGTACCATATAAATGAATAAACTTTATTTAACACTGGTCTGGCAGTTTCCTTCGGGGGAGGCAGGGGTAAGAGAATATTAACTCCTGTCCCGTCCCACCCTATGTCGATAATGATAGTGATTCCTCACTATATGTCGCCTATATTTGAAAGCTTTAGTTCACATCGTAACGGCAATTTTTCAACGGACAACGTAACTGATAAAAAAGAAGAGAGAAACAAACGCGTACAAATTACGCAACCATTCAGCAATGAAAATCATGTAAGACGCACGCACGGTATCATCGTGCACGATATGTTCGCGTATACAGACGAGGATTAGAACTTATCTTCCTACTTGTCAACGAACAAGAAAGAACTCATTTTCAATGAAGCGGGGTGATATCACAAGTGAAAAACGCGCGCAATTAATATAAGGAAGATTTTTATCATGAAAGCATAGCACGTCAGCCAGGGATTTTAAATAATGCGCGCTTCTACACAATCCACAAGAACGCGCGGATACGATCTACAAAGCACATCTGCCCGAGTGTGAGTCGCATATTTGTTTGCAAACTCAATATTCGATTTTTACGTGCTTTCCTAATTTACTCAAGTCAACACACATGAGGTTCCGTCTGCATAAAGTTTCATACCGCGTTATTACCTCAGGGTAAACATGTGACACAGAGGCCTAACCCGCTGAGATGCTGCAAAAAGCAGTCTTTCTGGGATACGCGAAAGAGCATAGTGAACTGAGTGAACGAACAGAAGAAAAAGGAATTAGTTGTTCTTCAATTAACAATAGATGGTAAATGGTAATGGATACCGCGAGCTTTTCTGCAAGATGGTGCCTGTCCCGCTGTGGGCGCAGGACCGGTAACGATAGATGGTAAATGGTAATGGATACCGCGAGCTTTTCTGCAAGATGGTGCCTGTCCCGCTGTTAGCACAGGACCGGTAACGATAGATGGTAAATGGTAATGGATACCGCGAGCTTTTCTGCAAGATGGTGCCTGTCCCGCTGTGGGCGCAGGACCGGCCGTTAACTGCCTATTAAAAGAGACGTCGGTCCCAAGCGTCTCATTTATTCATGGCGGCTGAACGCCGCATCTGCAGGAATATAAATGCATCCCTGGGGAGAGACGTTTTCGTGAACGGAATCTGACTGGCATGCTTTCATTTTGTTTGCCTGCATTCGAATACGATGCTATTTTTTTTACGTTTGACCTCTTTTTAGTTCTCGTACATTGAGCACAGTATTCCCTTCATTGCATGGCCTGGCGTAATTATATAGGCATGCTTATATAGGCAGCTGAACGCCGCTCTTTTCTGTGTTTTCTTTCAAGCTTTTTTGGTGCTCTCCTTCCGCGCAGACACAACAATCTCTAGATTCGTAAAAGTGGTCAAATAGGTATCGAGTAAGCGTATGTTTAACTGAACTTTGGAATACTGATGCTTTTGGAATAAATAGAATACGCATACTTTTAACCTATGATGAAAAATAATTAGATAGAAAAAAAAAACGCCATGGTTGAGCACTGTCAAACGAAGCTTGCTGAATAATAGCCGCTACTACCGCGGAAAGCATATCATGGCGTAGTTCCGTGCGACCAGCAACAGCAAGCTGTCAATACTTATTTGGTATTCCCAGCATGGGAATCACGTTACAGGGGTTGAGGTGTCTCGTGCCTCTCGTCGACCCACGAAGGGGAGTATGCAGGAAAGTAGAACAAAGCAACACTACGCATGTGCGTTGCTACGCCGATGCGCGAATTTTATTGAGGAGGCGCAAACTGTGTTGAGGTTTTTCGTCCCCCCTACAAAAAGACAACTATTTCTTCGCTATATTTAACTCTCAAAGCATTTCTCAATTTCGTTATAATACTCAAAGTGGAATACTCAGGCTCTGAGCTAATACCTAATCTCGTTTCTAGTTTCCTTTGTTCATTATTAACTTAATTTCACTGTACCTGTGCCTCATTAGCTGCTCCATATTTTATCCGCTTCCACATTTTATTCTGAATGCTCCCGAAAAGGCTTTATCTTAGTGATTGAAAACTAACCCGTGTTTGGGCAAGTCAGTATAGGATAACTTTATTTTGTGGGGTGATATCTACCAGCTTTTTCTTACGGCCGGAATAAACTAGCAAAGCTTTCCAAGTCCAGAGTAATTGCAGATGTTCACGTATTGAACTGTTGAATGGTTTCTTTTGAACATCCATCCACATAACCGTCGAAATGAGAAAGAGATAAAACTTGTGTATGGTGTGCTCGTAAAGAAAAAAAAATAGAAGTCTCACAAATAAATGAGTTTCAAGCGCATTAAAGCTGAGGGGCTTGAGTAGATTTTCTGGGCTGGTTAACTCCTGATTGTTTAGTTAAAACATCTCTGTTCAACGTGGATGGGCACACAGAAAAAACTTAATGTAGCCAACTAATTGATTAATCTTAAGATTTTTGTACATTTAATTATACTCTGTCTACTTTTCTCAACCCTTGGGCATTAACTACTAGGTCTCGAAAATTCAACGGATAATGCTGCGGAAGGGCAGGAGATGCATTAACATATTCGAATGAGCGTTTAAGTTAGCAAACTGTCTTTGTTGTGTTAGGGTCGCAAGTTCAACGCCTGCCCAATGACTGGATCGTATATATATATATATATATATATATATATATATATATATATATATATATATATATATATATATATATATATATATATATAGAATCGACTGCATGTATTTTGTGGACAAACGCTGGCATCAATATGCTACGTCCTTGCGAAAGACATGATGAAACTGTATGCCTCACGCTTTCGCCCAAGATTCATAACTCTATTAACTCACCACAAGCGTAACACACCTCACTCGCTTTGACAGGTCAAGAACTGTTTCGCAAGCTTCCGTATGTGCAAATTCACACGAGCGAATGTTCGTTTGACAGCGAATGCAGACGCTATTGTATTCTGAACTATTCCGAACATGTTATTGGTATTCAGATGTTCCGAAAGGTACATTTTTGTTCGTGTGTGTTAACATACGTGGGCGCGGCCGTTCCACTGAGTGACAGAATATTTAGTGAAAATTCCGACAGGTGTTGAACGTATTGGTAAAATCGGTAAAGATGAAAATTTTTTGTTGGAATTTGGACCCAGCAAAGCAGGTAACACTCAGTGTAAAAGCAGGGTAACATTCAGAGTGCGACAAAATAGCAGCTGGCACGGTCGTTGGACGTCGATAATTAGGTCCTCGGGGAAACACGTCGGCCGTTATGCATGTGTGATCGATCATCCCAGCCCTATCTTAGGTACTTGCGTTACTTTCAGGAGGAACTAAAGAAATCCGGTCATGCGCGCAGTCTTATGAGAACATAAAAAGGTCACGAAGGTTCCCATGCATTCTGGCGTCGCCTGCGCGCAACGATAGCACTTCTTTAGACAGAAATACCTGGTGACATAGAAAAGAAAGCAAGTACGCGTAACAATATTGTCACGTGGTCGTGACGTTGACGAAAGTGTCACTCAGCGTGTTCAAAACAAAAGTCTTTATTTGGGTGAACCTGTGCTCTGCATTTGCGCATGTTGGATCGAAGGTTCTAGCGTTATCGCTGGCGCTTGCGAGAGCTCTCGAATGAACTTGACTGTTCGCGTCCTGCGCGTATTCCTAACAAAATGATCTCAGACAATCGCGAAGCTTCCCAACATTGTGACGCGATCTTGCCCCGAGCGTCGCTAACAACATTTGTGGGTGAAAATTATAAAGCAAGAAACGAGAGTGGCAATATTTACAATATAGAAGTATAGACACTGAGCTATAGAAGCTACACAACTATATTATCAGCCGTGCTGTTATTGATAAAGATCAGTGATGCAATTACCGCATCACGCTGTATGGTGTACGAGCAATTGCGTTCGTCTTCGCGACAGTTTTTAAATGCGGAGCATTTCTTTGCGTACTGCAAGCACTTTTGCGTTTCTATCTACGTATCTATCTATCTATCTATCTATCTATCTAGCCCCCCTACGTCTGGGTGCTCTCGTGATCACCTCCTTAACTTGGGGTAGACCAAAATTTGTATGGGAGGGTGAGAGGTATTGACGAATATGTATGGCTGGTCGTGACATGAATAACGTGAAAATCGTATCGCGTACGGCGTGAAACCCTTTCCTGCAGACACTTGTGGCACATACCCGTATACCCCGGGCCACGGTATGCGGGTATGCGCCACAGGCGTTTGACAATTTATATCTACCCAGCAACGGTGAGGACAGACATTAGTAATATAAGTGCGAGAGCGTTAAGAAAAACTGACGTCGCCAGCGTTGATCCAGCGAATGCAAATAACAAATATCAAGGTCCCAGCAGGAATCGAACCCACGCAATCTGCGTGGCATTGAAGAATTCTACCACAGAGCTACGCCAGGTCTCGGAACTGCTTTGGAAAAGGATCCAATGCAGGCGTAATATTGGTGAAACGTCAACTGTGGCTACCGGTGCTGGCTATCTAATTTTATAAACGTTACATATGTAATCATATGAGGCAGGCGTCATGTCGGGTTAACGTGATTCGTATGCTTAAGCGCCATCCACTGTACTTGGTCCACGATGCATTATCCAGAGCTACCATCCTTGCAAGCATAAGTGCTAGATATTAGCTTACCGCTTCTGGTGTTGGTAATACCCATGCTTCTGTTGGCATCGTTACGCAACTGTAAACAACTGGTTATATGAAACATATGCGACTGTTCAACATATGTGCTTACAACATTTGCACATATCCTTAGCGTCATTGAGTAATGTTTCCCTAAATAAAAAAAGTCACAGTTTCGCCACTAGGGCGAAGCAATGAATGCGATAGCAAGAAATTAGTTTGTCACACGAAGAACGACAAGCAGCTCGATACTTGCAACGCGCCGCCGCAGCACAAAGAAGGACGCTCGAAAAGGACGCATAGGTATACACAGGACAAGCGTGAACTAACAACTGTCGCAGTTGTTACGTATTTGTATTTGAGCGACGCGCTGCGAGTGTCCACAATGCAGAAGCCGACACTGTTGTTGCTGTTTCCTCTGAGATGGCTCATACCCACTCAGGGGGGGATTGGCCAAGGATTGATTATATGGCTTTTCGACGCTGTTTGATACTTCTTTTTCTTTTACACTGCGGCACGTGGAATGACCCCTCTGCGTCTCCTGCCACGCGCTGGCGTCCGACGCGTGCCCGGTGTTCTTTTGTTCAATTCTACATCATGAGTGGTACAGAAGGGAGCCACGTTTTCGTGCGCATCTAAAGGGCAGTTTTCAATTTGAAAGAAACTGTAAAAGCGTTGCGTGATAGAAAACACGTTCAAGCTGTTCCGAGATCTGCGTACCGCGAGCGGCAAATGGTGCATATGAATAGCTCGCCGTTATATCGCTTGCACGAGCATGGCGTGTGGCTGTGTTGGCTAGCAGGCTGTGGAGCGAGGGATCGCTGGTTCGAACCCCCGTTAGGTGGTTTGAAATGACGGCGTCGACAGACGGCGACGGCGACGGCGAAAATCAGCCGAGAGTGTCCATATAATTGCTATCGCAATAAAAATTACAACCCAGTCACCTTGCCTCCGCATGTTTCGCATAACATCGATTCCCATGGTACTTGGGATCTTCATGTTTTTTCACTCAAACTAGACTAACGCTAATGTGATCATTCTAAGGGATTGATTCATTGATTAAAGTAACTTTAGGCCTAATGCTTTTGAAGGGGACGTGAAAAGTTTCCGAAAATTTTCAACTAAATGTGTATTCGCAATCCTGTCAACGTGTCTTTTTGGGCTAGTTGGTTATGTGCGTCAAAAGGTGGCATAGCGCTAACACACACGGACGAGGAAGAGACAACATGACAAGCGCTAACTTTCAACAGATTGTGTATTTTCAGAAGCAACGGTATAAATAGATGCTTACCCAAATGGTCCAAACATCGCACATGAAAACCTGCCGTGTACAGAAAGCCAATTAATTTACAGTTAGCGCCACCGATGGGCAGCTGACAAAAGCTATCACCGGCCTTCGCGATTAGGGCAGTTCTACAATTTCTCGCGTTGTCTTATTAGTATTCCTATACACAACGGTACACTCTTTGAACAAACCTTCACACCCACAATCACTACAATGCATAGACATGAGCTCATTTTGACATCAGCCCAACTTCTGCTTACCCTCTCTTAGCCTATCATTCAGACATCTCCCGGACTGCCCATGTAAACCTTGCCGCAAGAAAACGGGAAGCGATAGACAGGACTGTTTACACATAGAACAAATGGAGACAGTTGTTTTTTTCACACATTCTGCACGTCTCTTCGCTAACGGGTTTGTGGCCTTGCAAATGCTCATTAGTTTCTGTGGGGCGGAAAAAAGCACATCTACCTTAACCTTCCGGCCAATTTTCATTAGGGTGTGTGACACGTTGTGCATGTACGGCATGACAACGTTTTTCATGCCATCAGAACTGCTTACACACCTACCAATCTGTCTAACTCCTCGTCCGTATGTTTCAGCGCTACGCCACATTTTGTCGCAATCCTGGCCGTCCATTCAATTGTATACCTCGACTCGCTTCATCGTCCGAGTTGATTTAGTAGCTATAAAAG
The DNA here is from genome assembly GCA_030522465.1 of Rhipicephalus appendiculatus. NCBI lineage: Eukaryota > Metazoa > Arthropoda > Arachnida > Ixodida > Ixodidae > Rhipicephalus > Rhipicephalus appendiculatus. Next base: position 76,471 of record JALIZH010002339.1, read on the forward strand.
CACAATATCGATTCTCAAGCCCCCGTTACCCTCAAATATACAGCTCGCGTCAGCTTAGGTCAGCCAATCAATATACTCTGTTGCCGGCAAAACATGGCGACGCAGCAAGGCCTGCTAAGCCATAGTTGACCGAGGTTTGGGGCATCATACTGTTTCGACTGCAGTGCCGTAAGGACGTCCCGCGCACAAACCGTGCCGGCCATCCGATGCTAATGGACTCGAAGATTATTTGATTGCTACACGATATTACAAAACGAGCCTCCACTGCATGCACCCACATGTATCGCCCTGAACCGAACAATCCCAGACGAGCGCGCCATCCGTCGAAAACTGCTAAAAGCTGGTGCACGTGCCGTTCAGACACCTCTCATATTCCTTCACCGGGCTTAGAACGCAGTCGGCTTTTGGACCTCGAGCACTAGTGTGAAATAAAATATTGCTGTAATATTTTTATTACTTAGTAGTTTTCATCTAAATTTATTACTTTAGAGCAAGCGAAGGTTAACGAAACGTTTCCAATTTCAAATACCTTAGAACGACGTCACTTCGCTAGTGCCCAAGGCAGCCGGCATTGGCGCATTGTCATTTCTGGGTCGCAAGAATTTCAGTACTCCAAACGGACGTTAATAAAGTATAGGATGAATACTGCGTCAAAATATTTAGGAATGGGGATGCCCGATGCTTAATGAAGTAGTAAAAATTACAACCGGACAGCTTCATTTCCTTTTCCGCGATCCCTTGAAGGGATGCAACGAAAAAAAAAAGCGCAGTTTCACCGCAAGGGTGAAGCAATGAATACGACAGCAACAAATTGTAATGTTATGCGAAGTGAGGCTGGCAGCTAACTCTATTGGATGCCATCTCACGCAACTCTACAAAATGCTGGTGTAAGAGGATACGGCCGCTCCAGGGACACTTTTCGCACACTTTTCGCGTTGAGAGCGCAGCTCGTAGAAGGTATACAACTACCAGAATTGTTCTTTTTTATGTATTCTCGACTTCCCCACCCCCCACCCCCCACGCGCATGTATGTGTAGTATTTGCGGATAAGACGTAAGCTTTGAAGAAAGTGGATAAAAGAGCCGGTTCCGACCACTTTCCAGTCCATTCCTTATATATATCTCCAGCCCGTACTCACCACCGCAACAAACATCCCGGCCAGGATTTTACACGTACTTCCCGACTCCTTCAAGGACTGTTCGTATAATTCAATTTTCTTGAGAGGCCTAGCTTCCTCAGTGATCAAAGTGCGGCAAATAGCATCTCTTGTCCAGCACTCTCTTCGATTTCTTAGCAAGCACTCCTCAACACGTACGCCGCGTACACAGTCGCCCTTTCCCTTCTGGACTTTTGCTAACAAGCGCTTACCCGCTGAACTGAGTTCGGTAAATAAATAACGCGGATAGAATCGGCGCACTTAAAGCCCATATTATTTCACGCAATCCGGAGGGCTGGTCCCTAACCTCACTCTCATTGTTAGCCACTGACCGTGGACACGATAGCACTTCCGCGTTAGACGCCGCACAGCTCTGTCACTTCCTATCCGACGACACTTCTACAATTTAGCTGGGAACAAATGTTGGAGACGCCTTCCTTCGACGCTTATCTTCGCTCTAAGTGTGTCTAAGAGGCTGAAAGCAAGTTACGCCGGACGAGGTTACGCGGAAGAGTTTCGATGTTAGGGGACTGGGCTCAAGGTTTCACCGCCGCTTTCGAACATGTAGTTCCGTGCAGCAGTATTGAAACTGCAGTTAGACCTCATCCAATTTGATTAAAATGCTAGGTAAGAGACGGCAACTTGTGCCACTGCTGACTGCGAACCTTGAAATTTAATGCGGAAAAAGATTCATTCTCGCTTTTCGAAAACACAGGTACATACATGCAAAATTATGTTTTGAGGGACTGTGGGTGAGAGAAAAAGTGGGCTCATAAGGTTGGGAATGTAATTTACAAGTGTGTAAGGTCAAGAAACAATTGAGTAATTGAGGTCAATAAACGTATAAATGTACAGTAGCGTTCTTACATGCATATCATTGAAACAGAAGAAAGAATTGTTCGCCTAGGTTGGTATTGCATTACAAAACTTAGCGCAAAAATGAGAACTGCCGTGGGAAAAGGGTGCTCTGTCACAAGCGCTCTTTTTTGAGCTCCTTTATCTCTTCCATGCAAGAGTTGTTTGTTCATACAAATTACGATAAGAGGACGATTACTATTACAAGAGGTCAACGTTAACAGCATATGGGCTTTGCGAATGTAGTACCATTTCTATTGAAATTAGTGGTTTAGATCGAAAGTCCAGAACATGTTCCACTGACACATTTATTCGCAAAAGAAATGTAGCCGGTCTTGCGCTCACTGATAGAGAAAAAAATTATTCTGCTGAATGTCACTTCTTCTACTTTAGTGGACCAGTGGTGGTAACTGGGATTTACCCATATTTTAGTGGCACATAACCATTTATGATGATGATAGCTTGTGATAGGCCACCGAAATTTCTGTGGTGCATACCCATTTGTTGGGCTAACTTTTGCCTTTTTCATTTTTAGTGGACCAGTCGCGAATAGTGGTATTTACCCAATTTTGTGGCACATACCTGATAGGCCGCACAGGATAGGCCACACAGGATAGGCCACACAAATTACACCTGCCTTAAACAACTTAGCTGTTAATAGCACATTCACAGAAAAGTTCAAAAAATATCTGTCTTTATAATACGCGAAATAGTTTTAGATTATCCACGTATAAGCGGCACGTATACGACATACATCGGGTGATTGACCAGGAAAGCCACCTGTATGTGTAAAGGAAGCCAGTCTATTCTGAGCTCGTGTAGATCATGTCCCCTGCTACTAATTTTAACGCGATAGCGTTAAAGAGCTCGTTTCGCAGAAATTCCGGTGTCGGCGTTGGTGTCGGCGTCGGCGTCGTTGGTTGTGAGCAAAAAATCATCATCTTGTCCCTGACCGAAAAATCGAGAAAGATGCAAATAAAATAAATAATAAAAATTTCCCTGTCCGAATGAGGATCGCACCCAGGCCGTCTGCGTAGCAAGCAGATGTTCTACCACACAGCCACGCTTCTTTTTTTTCTTTATTTCCTATAATTTACAATAAAAGCAGAGGAAGTTATTATATATGAAATCCCAAGCAGAAGCGTGGCTGTGCTGTGTAGAACACAGCCACGCTTCTGCTTGGGATTTCATATACAATAACTTCCTCTGTTTGGAAATCAAGTGAAAATAACTCTCATGCTTTACAAACACACGCGTCCTGTATACATGCGTCACAGTACAACATGCAATAATATTGCGTGGTACAAGTGCACATTGCCATCGGGCGTCAGAAGATGTGAACATCATAATGACATTATAGTTCAAAGCCGTCCACCATTTTTTTTATGTGCCCGATGCACTGCTCAACCATTATTTTACAGCACGTAGTATAATGTTGCTCTATCATAATATATACACATATCGAGATATTATTATTTTGATGGTGAAGAAGTCATGATAATATCTGCAGTTTCAAGTAACAAAACCGAAGATGTGATTATGAGGCACGCCATTGTGGACGGCTCCAGGAAACGTTGGCCACCTGATATTTTTTTAACCCGCACTGATATCCCAGAGTACAAGGGACATCAGCATTTAGCCTCTATCGAAATGAGACAGCCGTGGCGGGGAGCGGTGGACTTTCGGGACAGCAGATTAGCGCCGTAATGGCTGGATCACACAGCTGGACATAAGCCTAAAAAAGTCAAATTTCAATGCTTCCCATTCAAGGCCATAACGGGCGCTTCACGGCCGCAAAGGGCAATAGTTTGCGCCTTTTTCAATATAACATTGTCATCGAGTCCACATTTCGCGAGCTCATCAGCCGTGAAGCGCTCCTTCAGCCAGCGTCACTAATCTCTGTGCATCTTCACCACCGATGCTGCCGGCTTCAAGGCTGCTGTATACTAAACGCGCTGCATTATATAATCGGTAATCGATTAATAGAGACAGAAAGAACCTCATTCGTTTAAAAAACTTCTCTCTCTTTCATTCTGACCTTGATCGTCTTCTGCGTCTGTCCCAATAATGCCGCTGGATAGCTACAGGAAGAAGCGTTATGATGCGCCGTATAGAGGTCGATGGTGCAGCGCAAAGGAAATTGCCACCACTGCGAACATCAAATCTAGTTGGGGCATTCCGGCACGAGGAAATAGACATCGCAGGGATGTAGATAAAAGAGGACGGGGAATATAAAAGTGGACACAGAAAAATGGAACAAACAAGAAAATGAGAGGAGTCACGTAAGGAGATGACAAAAAAAGAAGGAACACTAACAAAGAAGTAAAGCTCGCATCCGCACGTCAGATTCTATTGTGCTGTTATATTACGTTATTATTGCATTTCCTGCTTTTCTTTTTTTTTTCTTCTTTTTTTTTACGCCTGTCCGATTCTTCTTTGTTGTCGTCGTGAGATGGGCTCGGGTGATCTGCCGAAGCCGTGGTACTTTCTTCCTCTGCTTTGTACGTTTAGGTGCTGTGATGTCAAGCAACGAACTCTCCTTGGAGGAAAAAGGAATAAAACAAACGCGGTGAATGGTCACTCTTTCTTACTCTTTTTGTTCGTCGTCACTGCCTTATCGACAGCCCTTCATTCGCCAACACCCTCGTCTATGGGAACAAGCACGCACATAAGCCCTTCACACCGCTCCGCTCGTCGGCTCGTTTGACTTGTATACGATGGGCCCACACAATGGTTCATTGCTTCCTCTGTCGGCGGTGCGGGGCCACGCAACTTCCTGCGGGGCGGTTCATCCGGCGGTGCACCACATTGTGCATGGTGTTCTGCGCGATAAAGACAGCTGTAACTCCTTCAGTTCCGGGCCGCATCTACGAGTAAGGAGGGCTGACTAGCGAGATGCATGTGTGCTGCATGCATTAGGCAACAATCGTGCCGCACCGATACATACTTATGGGAAAATGATTTCCCGTTCATAGAGACGGCACTTCGTGAAAGCTTGCAAGATTGAAATCTTGCAGCGCAAAAAAAGAGCAATAGTCCACAATGGAAAACATTAAACTCACGAAAAAATTCGGTCAACCTATTGAACAGCGGAAATGAATAATGCGAGAAGCTGTTTGGGAATATA